>UFQX01000798.1:12604-114386 GCA_900497675.1 Arapaima gigas
CCCCCCCCCCCCCCCCTCCAGCTCGAATGTGGCTCGGCAAAAACGGAAGCCAGCTGAGAAACCAGCCGAGCTCGATTTATCCGCCTTGTGGAGATGACACATCTGGATAAATAGAAAGAAATATGATTAACTGCGGTAAATATACGTTTTTATTGGGCGGCCTGGAAAGACGGACGGTTCTTGCCGCATTTTGCTCGACGACTCAAACGGGTGTTTAACAGGGACGGCGTAGCGGTTTCACAGCTTGATCCAGACACGGAACACATGAGCATTACCTCACGTCGGACCACGCGGAGAACAAGGGAGCCGCCGATGGCGTTGTTATTAAACAGCGTGCGCTTTGAAGGTGGGATGAATTAAAGATGTGCAAAGCAGGCCCCCAGACGGGAGGAAGTTTGCCACCAGGAAAATGCTAAACACACATCTCACACGTTGCCGATGGTTGGCCTTCAGCCTGGGCCGACCTCACATGGAGCGCGTGAACTTTGCGGGATGTCAGAAATTACGGCCTTCGCTTCCACAAGCGGGTCTCCTGCCGTTGAAACGGGCAGCACACATGCAGGCTAAGGCGTCAGGTTCTCCGCCGCAAAGTGTCACAAACAAAGAGACAGACACGGACGCGCGGAACCCGCGTGCGTGTCTGTGGTTGGGGTTCGTCTGCGGAAGCTACCTATCGAGAAGGTGATGGGTCCGGGGCTTTGCGGGGACCTTTCGGAGAACCATCAGCACGTTAAATCTACAGGTTGTGTGATGCGCAGAGACTTTTCCAGCGCTCTACCCCCAGCAGCACCACCATCCCCCACGTCTAGAGATATGTGACAGGAGAACTAAGGACCCGTCACCGAAGGTGTCCCTCTGTGCGAAGACAGCACGTTTTCCCGGTGATGGAGCACTTGTGGGCCTCAGCGCTGCTCTTCCTTTGTGTCTTTGTCCACTTATCTGAGGATATTTATACAAAGGTCTCTGATCCCCAGCTTTCAGGGAGTCATATCCCTTTGCCGGGGTAAATAGGGAAACCTTAGCAGTGGGTTTGGTGGGGTGGTGGGGCGTGTGTGTGTGAGTGTGTGTGTGGCCGGGCAGATCTACCTGCTCTTTACAAGGGATCCTGGTGCAACGCGGCAGGGAAGCATCTTAAATTTTGCTGTTAGGAAACCGTTTGACTGATTCCGCCAGGCTTTGAGTTGCAGTCTCTTTGTGGATGAAGTTTCCGGAATCAGTCCTTCTCAAGCTAATTGTCAAAAGATTGAAATCACAAGTAGAGTTTGGAAGCAGACATTGTGAAACGCATGGGTACAACAGCAGGTTCCTCCAGACTAGGAGACTTCAGGTGACAGGTATGTGGATTACAGTCCTATTTAAAATGAGAATAAAGTGACAAAAACAGAGTTTATTCAAAACCAAAAACCGCTGGAGTGTTGGGACCACCGGGGGGTAAAACGTGGAGGAGGGCAGGTGATCGCTGAGGTGTAGGGAGTGATCATTCCCTCAGGGTATCATGGTGCGGATCCTTTGACTGTCCCGTGGGCTGTAACCGGAGTCTTGAAGTTGATACTGGTGGGCAGAGGAAGCCGATAGAGGCGCATGAAGTGGGGAGATATGCGGGAAACCCTTTGCGAAGTCAAACACAAATCATACCGGGACACTGAGCATCAGCTGGAGAGGCTTGATGGTGAAGATCAGAAGACCAGACAGATGGGAGGTGCAGTCGCCCAGGCAGTATTCCACGGGACGTCATACCTCCAGCTTCAGCTTATGGCTTCCCTGTACTTGAATCCATTGTTACTCCCAGGCTCTTGAAGAGCAAGATGAAATGGAACAGAACTCCAGTTTGGCAACGACTTCTGGACAGGGAAATGAACCTGCTTAGTCATATTGCCATCAAGCATTGCTCCCTCCACACACACACACACACACACACACACACACACACACACACACACACACATGCAGAACATTAACTGAACCCACATGGCAAAATAAAAAGTACAAATAAACCATCTGTTTCCCGTCACTACAAACTGGTGGCAGTCTGGTTTTTCCAGGCCACTTAGCTCTTTTTCTCACCAGTGTCTCTCTTTACAGTTTTATTATTTATATCATGTCGGACTGTTTGACTGATTCCACGTGATGATGCACAAATGTTAGGCAAAAATATTGGTGCTCCTTAGAGGTTACAAGGAGAACAGCCACCGAGACCGAAGCGCAAACCTGGACCGCGTGTTGGGCAGAACTCGTCCCTCGTGGAACAAGCTTTACCGTCTGCACGTTTTCGTGCAGAAACCTCTCGTTGGCTCTGGAGATGCACTGCAGAAATAAAGGTGCACAAAAGTCCTGTTGTGGGATCGATCTCAATCGACATGGTGGTGGATCCAAAACCCAAACGGTCCAAATGTCCCAATGTCACTGGGAGGATCTCAGCACCTTGTGAAACGACCCCATTCGTTCAAGACGTGCATCTACCTCCTCGGGGGCTCCTTGCGACTCGGAAACCTTCCCTTCGCTCTGCGGCTTGAACATTCTGGCTTCTCCGCCATGACTTTGTGCTCGCCGGCGCTGTCCCGGAGGCGACCCCGAGCGCGGACGACATGGACGCATTTCAGGAGGGGACAAAAACGCAGACACCTGTTGTAAATACGCAACCTTCAGGTACGTTTTTTTAAAACAGAAACACGCATTTGTGAGGTTCAGAAGCAATGAGTCGACCTGGCTGTTGAGTAAGGGGGAAGAAACGAGTCGTCGCGGTTTCTCTGTGCTCTACCCAGGCCACGACAACACCGGCAACTAACCCAGCGCGGTCCGCGCATTCCTGTCGACGTTCTCAGGACTCACGCTGTATTACCAGCGTGCACTTCATACTCATTTCCAGTGCCAAAAATGCTCGGAATTCAGGTGTGGCGAAACGAAATACTAAGCAGCTCGACCGCAAGACGGGAGACCCAGACGCCGTGTTGTGAAGTGCGGTTTCCTCCAGAGCAGAGTCCGGCGAACAGAGTTACTCGGGGCAGCCAAGAAAGGCACTTTCTCCGGAAAACTCTCTGCCCAGAGAGCCGGGGAACCGGCTGTGCGAAGCATCGAACACAGATGCAGGTGGAGAGCAGGTGACACAGCCATTCGACCGCCTCCAAACGGTGACGATAATAATATTAATGAATAATAATAAATAACTGCTCGACCGGGGCCGAAACGGGAGGTCGGCTGAATTAGGAATATGCTTTATGTGGGGCTGCCAAGCATGGAAGGAGGCGTTCGATTTCCTTCTGCACTTTTACCTTTAAAATGAATAAATGTTTGTCTTTGTCGTCTCGATTTGATATTATTCTGCGTCGTAAGACACCCGTCGCTTTCGTAAACCGACCGTATTCTCATGTTACTGAGCAAGTAGTTTCAATTACATGACGTCTTTTTTCTCAAGTAACGTTTCTGTATTGAACGTTGGCCGGTTATATGTAAGTTAACTGGTTCACGCACCATCTGCCTCGTGTATAAAAGGCAGACGTTCCCAAGCGGGAGGGAAGTAGCTTTAGGTTAACCCAACAAATGCTAAATGGTACCTTCCGGAAGATTAGGGGTTTCGTAGGTTGTGCAAAGCTGAAATAAATAGAATGGGGCCAAAATGTGTTCCTAACTTTTGACGGAAATGAAAGCAAATCAAAGCAAAACAAGGACCTTAGAGAAACGGTTCAAAACCGCCATTGCGGCGGGCGTCGCCGGCCTGAAAAGAGCCAGCTCAGCGCTGACGTTTAAGAGAAAACTCAGGATGTACTTTATGAAGAAACCGAAGTTCTGCTGGAATCATGTTTCGTAGGAAAGGGAAAGTCTGTATGCTGAGGTAACTGACCCATCGACATCCGAATAAATCAGTGTTCTACACTCGGGCTCATCTTGGATGAGCAGCTGTCTAAGCTGTTAAAAGACAAACCGTACCTGCGATTCCATGAGTTAGAGATGCAACACCTGGTCGAGGGAACACTCGAAACGGCTTCGCTCGGCTACATAACAACGTGCAATTCTTCTTTAAGTCCGAAATATAAATGAGTTTGCAAGAGTTTTGGAGGAAAATTCGACTCGTCTCCAAACAGCAGCTGCTGCGGCTGAAAGGGAGACATTATAACCCCACCCCACCCGCGTTTTGTCTCCGGATGATAAAAAATTCCAACTAATGCTGACTAAAAAGACTATTGTGACTGAGAAAAATAAAAAAAAGAGGTGAATTAGCTTGAAACGACATCACCGTAAAAATCGCATAAATTACATGTATGATCTATACGGTACATTTCAAGAATGATACTCAAGCAAATGCAGATGTAAAAAAATAGTCAAAAAAGTGCTGAAAAGCAGCGTGTATGTGTGTTGTAGTCGCTCTGCTATTTATTTAGATGTAGGTAGATGTAAAAATAGTGTCGACAGTCCGGATGTGTAGGTTTTATAGTCGTATGCAACACATTACAGCATCGCACTTCCTCCCAGGCAGGGAGACGGGATGGGCAGCATATGGTCCATCCAGCCTGGCCCTGCTTCCAATTAGACCCCCCGCCCCCCCCCGCTGCTGTCGGAGCAAGGTGAACAGGGAGGGAACAGCAAACTCCGGATCTGCTCTGGTTTTCAGCTTCTGCGTCTTTTCCTTCGAAACAACGTGTGGGCAGTTTTCGGAAATCTGACGTCTACGAACTGACACGGTTTGAAGGGTTTCACCTCTGGCCCGGCCGGGCCGCTTTGCTGAAACCACCCGAGACGAAAAGAGGAACGTCGGCAGGCAAGTGGAACCGGAAAAAGCCAAAGTCCTGAGTCCTGTTAAGAGAAAAAAAAAATCACTTAACCGCTCACCTTTACAAACGTCGGCCGTGATGTTCTGCCTGTCTTCTCGGTGTCAGATATCCAAGAGGGTCTGGAAGTTTGGGGACACGATCATTGCTGTGGTTTCAAGCTCATACAGTTCAACTTTATCTGAGGATCCAGCAAATATTTACAGATTTGACCAGTTTGGAACAAGTTATCATCTAAAGTCATTAATATCTATCCATAAAATATGAAAAAATATTCTGTCCTTTCAAATAAATGTCTCAACATGTTTAAACTGTGTACATCTTGGTCATGCAATAACTGGACATGTAAAAGGAACCTACAGCTCTACAATAGGTTGTAAATGTTGTTGGTTTTACTACGCTTTTCATCTCTGGGCAGGATGGAAACACCGTGGGGCGGAATATGTGGTTGTGCTTCATGTGGTCATGTGGTCTTCCTGTGGGTTTTGGAGAAACAGCCCGACGTAAGGGTTAGAAGCACGACGGTCTGAGCTCCGTTCCTCCCAGATCGCAGCACCTGTTCCCACAAGGACTGATCATCACATCTTCACGACTGATCATCATAACTTCGCTAAAAGGTAAAAAAAAATCCCCGTGGCCACAGGACCTGAACTTCAGCGTATCTGAATCTCACGGCCCTCTTCGCAATGCCAGTTGAGTCTGAATAACTCGTAACAAAAAAAAAACCAGACCTTTTTCCTGTCCCCCATATTCTGTTCCCCCATATTTCCTTCAAAAGTTTAAATGTATAGAAAAAGTCTTAATCCTAATCCCACTTTATCTTTAAGTCCAAGGAATGTTATGCTTCCTCCTCCACCCCCAAGGGTCTTGCAATGTCCCATTCAATAAACACTTTCTGCCCCCCCCCCATTCCTGCCTCCCGGAGACATTTTCCCATTTTCTTTAACCTGGGAAGACGATCCTGAAGACTCCATGAGAAAGTGTTATGCTTAGACTGTGTGTTCAAAAACACTAAACCTAAAATAAAAACAAGCAAACACACAGATGTGCCAAAAAAGTGCTCTGCGGTTGGTTTTTAAGTCACACAATAGCCATTTGTAAATGTTAATAAAGCTTTTGACAAGAAACAGAGCACAATACAAGGCGCCTAGAGGAAATTCCACATAGATTCTTCCATGTGTGAAACTCTGAAGGACAATAAAGGGCTAGTTGAGCATTCCGGCAAGTTCCACCCTGACATTAACATTTGTGTCCTAATTTCTCATAAGCTGTGATTTTCAACTGATCTCAAGGAGTCAATAAAAAAAAAAAAGGAAACAACTATTTTGATTTTCGTCGTTTCACAATGTAAATTTCAAATCCACGTAGGTGTGGACCAGCGACAGCTCACGGCTTTTTTCACTATACATTAATTTTTTTAAATATTTAATGCGCTAACATGTGACCTGAGGCAAAAATAACTAAACATAATAACTGTGCAATAAGCCCACCTCCAGACTCACGTCGCCATGTGTCCCGCTGGACAAAGATGCCGTTCCCAACAAACTTGTCATAAATGGCTGTACAACGGGCCAAAGTCCTGGTGCTCGACGGCCGCTCGCCGTGACGGTCGAACGGCCCAGGAACGGAACGCGGGGCATTAGCATAGCTTAGCGTTGTCGGCTCAAACGCCCCTGAAAGGTATCGGCAAACACCGCTGGGGTGATAAGTGGCTTTAAGAGAGATGTCTGTCAGCAGCCCAAACCACCCAGCCAAAGCGGTGTCGCGCACCAGGGTGCGAAGGAAGAGGACGCCGGCAGCGCAGAGAAGACTTGGAGATGATGCTCCAGCCAGTGAAAGGCAAAGCGAAATAACATAGGTAATTTCCCACAGTGCAGTTTGGCCTGCGAACCCAAACGCTCCCGTCCTCACGGAGCATCTTCTGTACTTTGACGCCGCCGAGACGTTTCAGTAGCTTCGTTCCTCACCGATCGGCCGGTTTACCTTCCTAACCCGCGCCTGAAAACCCGACGTAAACCAGGGAGACGCAAACAGGGAGTCTATTTCCCGTAAATTTAAACAGGAACAACCATCATCTTTTTCAGCCCCCTCAAAACCCCAGTCAAGTTCCCCAGATATCACTAAAATGCAGTGGAACAGCTGTATAACTTTGGAACCATCATTATCAACAGACTTTTAGGAATAAAATTTGTTAAAAAAAAAAACAGGACAACAATTTAAAATAAACAATCAAAGCAATTCACTGCAATGAAATGCTGAACATTGTTGGAACTCGGCAAGTATAAACATACATACATTATGCATTATTATGTCAATATAGTAAACTGTCGCCTTTCAAAACAGTAAAACACTGCAGACGGTGTTTTTTATTACACCGTTCAGCTGGAAAACATTGTAACTAACATTTGGAACCCAAATGGGGATTTTTTTTTTTATTCATAGGATTTTAACTCAGAATATATTCCAGGCTTTTTTTACCGTCCCGCTCCAGAAAATATCATCACCTTCATACCACGTGATGCTGGAACATTAAATTTTGGCTTCTGATGTCAACATTGGGCTAGAGAAGGTGTTTCACATTGAAAACACTACACTCTGTATATTGATTTTAAAAATAGACCAAAAATTGTTTGCAGCTAAAAAGCTACAATTTGAAATATTTTTGCATTTAGAAAAAAAAAAGGTTAAAAAAACGCTGTATGTGGAGCTCCAAACCGGCACCGAATTTTCTGTTGTATTGGAAGGGTGTAAACCAGTGCATGTGTGTGTTTACACGGCGACCTGGGGGCTCCTCGGCCCTCGGACTCACTGAAGGTATTTATTGAAAACCCGCCTGCCCTCCCCGCAGCACCAGCCCGACGTCTCCGCAAAAGAATTAACCCGCATCATACTTAAGGGAGTAAACAAACCCTAAATCGCAAACACATTTCGGCAAACAACCTTCTGCTCCGTAGCGATTAGCAGGATGAAAAGCTTTCGCGTCGAGACCAAAGAGGTAATTCAACCTGATGAAAAAAAGGTCCAACTTAATTTGCAATCAGAAATTAACACACGGTTTATACTGTTTTACTATTTACATGTGTTAATTCGCTGCAGCTTGAAAGTAAATAAATTTCTCGGTAAACATGCGTGTTTAATTGATTTCCCCCCAATCCTTACTCTAAACACGTACTAACAGAGTACAGTCGCGCAGTGATTCGAGATAAAGGCCCAGTTGAAGCCCGTATAGATGTCACCGCAATGAGCTCAAAGGGGACCCGAGGGGACAATGCGCACGTCTGACTGCGTGACTGCTCCTCTCTCGTCCGTCTTTCCGGTTTTTAAGGTATAAATAAGCGCCATTCTCATTCGGAGGCTCCTGCTGGCTGGCCTGTCCCTGTGACGGCGGCTGTGTTTTAACATCAGGTGACATTTAGTTTCAAATGAGCCGCCTACAGCTGCTGAGTCAACAGCACCCAGGCACCCCGGGGGCACAGATGTCGCGGAAGCTGTCGGAGGGGCAGGAGGCCCGTTGGGGCGACACGTCGCAGGATGACCCTACGCCACTTCTGAGGTGGTCAGAAAAAACGTTTGGAAATAAACATTTCTCTGCGGAAACTTCTAAACCAGCAATCCTGGGGAAGCTGGACTTCCTTGGCTGTGTGTGTGTGTGTGTGTGTGTGTGTGTGTGAGAGCAACCGCCCGTTGAAGATGCTGTTCATTAAAACAGCTGAGCTTAAACATCTCAACGTTCTCTATATGATGCCGAATCGGACATCACGGGGCCTCAAGTTCTCATTTTTCCCACAATCCACCAAACGCTGCTGAGCCGAGGACCAGTGTGCCGGTTTATTGTTTAATAATTATTATACGACAGTTTTACTGTTAATAATTAATTCATGTTCTCACTGCTGTCTGGTAATGGCGCTTCCCTCAAAACATCCACCACGGTTTTCATTGTCTTTTCTCAACACGACCGCACCCACCATCCACGTTTTTTATCAACTGCTGAAGCCTTTCCGGCTTTGTGAAACCCGCAGACGCAGTTGTACGGACGGTGGTGACAGAACGGCTGGAGCGTGGTCTCTGCTCTTCGCCGAAGCGGCCGCGGAGTTCCAAAGACCCGCCAAATAGCCACCTCGCAGACGCTTCCGTCTGAGAGCTTAGCAAACACGTCGGCCTGAGATCGGCGGCCTCCTAACGTTTTATGCCGAGCAGGACCTTGGTGAGCAGGAGATTATTTTGGAGGTGACCGGTACACGGCCGTGAGAAATTGCTCGGTCCGGTCAGAATCGAACGGTTTGTTTTCGTGATCGACGTCACACTTTTCAGCACTTTTACACAAACAAGACTGACGTGTTGCATTTGTTTAACAGCAGGTTTCCTCATCCACGCTGCTCTCATCCAGCTCAGGCGTAGATGTTGTTTCATAGGGGTTCGTGTTGACAGCGGGGCCACCGTATTACCCCCCCCCCCCCACGGGCCACCTATTGGGAAACCCTGTCTTACACCATTACAAGTGGCTACAAATGGTGTCTGAAAGCAATTTTAAACCTGGAGACACAAAACAAAGGAACCCAAAAGCGTAAGAAAGCCTATCGGGTTTCAAGTGGGAGACGACCTTCCTTTCAAACAGGGCTTTCAAGTGCTGTTTTCCTGTCAGCCGCTCTGCCGATACATACCTGTGCTCACAAAGGTGAGGAGGCTGTGTGAACACGTCCCTCATCCTCGCCGGCCGCCTGCCGGACACGGGGGCAGTCAGAAGAAAGAGAAGAAACCGAGCTGCGGTTTTAATCAATGACCAAAATCCCAACATAATAGAAATAATACTACAGAAAAAATGTAACAAAATATAAAGTAAGCCTATGTAAAAAAATGTTATATATTTAAAGGCTATAAGGAGCATGTAAAGAAAGCAGCTGAGGAGAAGAAAACAAAAATATAAACAACCACGTAAAATATAAACACGCTCTGAAACACGGACAATATGAACGACGTCGACTACGACGTTTGTGTTAGGTGACCAAACGCGAGGCCAAATGCTAAAGTATGAAAATGTGTGTGGAGAATAAACTTGATTCCGACACTTTGTCGTCCTCATAAAAGCCCCCGACGGCACCGCGCATCGTGATTCGACACGGAATATTTTCATTTTATTTCCCGGTGCACATCTCTGCTTTTCTCGCTTGCTAATGTTTTCCAAATTTCGTCACACGTCCCCGACGGACGATTAAAATCACACGGAATTAACAGGCCGGCATCCGACCCTGCTGTAATTCGCGCCTTGCGAACGCGTCACCTGTATCAGCTTCTCAAAACGGACTTAGCGGTGAAGTGTTTGTTTTTTCAAATCCCATCAGCGGAAGGTGAATTTAAGGGTTAACGTTTCTAAACCGACCTGTTGAAACGGCCGAATGGGAATGAAACGGTCGCCAATTTGTTTGCAGTGGGTCCCAACTGTACGGGAGGCCTTTTTGTCCTGACAAGCAGGTGAGATCAAAGTGAGGAAGGACAAAGGGGGCTCAGCAGTGATTTGTCAAGGGACGAAAGGCACGGCGGTCTGGGAAAGGGGCCGTCGCATGAGAAAAAGTACAGCAGAAAAGGTTCAAAGGTCAGTTTGATTTGGTCTGGATTATTGGTGCCTCCTTTTTTTCCTTGAAAGGAGCCAGAAGAAGCGAACCGGTGGCTAATAACCTGTGCAACCTGGCAAGAGACCCATTGTGCGGACAATTTTGGGAATTTGCGGGCAATTAAAAGACGCCATCGGAAATTTTGCGAGCGTAACACAAATAAGACGCGTTAAATAAATAAGCTGGCGGCGCGAGACAGTCGCAGCCGGCATCTGTGGGCCGTAGACGCTCCTCCGTTTATTACGCGTTTACCGAAGCGTCGCTCGCGTTCTTTTAACGGTCCCTGTCTAAGTGTTTATCACATAATCCCTTTAAAAAGGAGGGATTTTGCACTGAAACTTTCATTGGCGTATCAGGCAAACAGCAGTATAAGCAAAGCGATAAACGGAGAGCAAACACTTTGCGATTAGCCCACATAATCCTGGAGGATTGGGGTGGCTTTATGTTTGAACTAGTAATGGCTTTTTAATTGGAGCGGGAGGCGGCCCCCCCAGGCTGACACCACCTCCTCCCAGGTACTTACTGCACTTACACTTTGAAACTTCCCCTTCTATTGAAATTAAGATTTATGGCCGCGAATCATTTACTTAAGAAGTCTGGTTGGTATCGGCCCCGCGTCCCGAGTCAGACGCCGGGGGCTCTGGTATCTACGGCTGCACCGATTCGACCCGTTATCGTCACCAGGTGGAAAAAACGGAGGAGAAATCCAAAGGAAGACGTCACGATAGGGACTCTGAGGTGCCGAGAGAACTACAGTTTCCGTCATTTTTACGACGTTCGTCGAGACTTTAAGAGACGGCGATGCACTTGGCAAACCAGAGGACAGCTATGTTAATCGTAAATACATTTTTAAGACGCGGTGAGTTTACGTTACGGGTCTGCAAAGGTCTCAGCGACGGCGATCTTCAGAACCGGTTCTGAGTATTACCGCGTGGCTTTGTGGGCGGCTACAGGCGGTTACAAAATACCGGGCAGGAAGAAACAAAAGCCCACATCTGAGCCACCGCCATCTGTTAGAATGAACCACATCAGAAAGTCATTGTCAGAAATGGTCCAGCACACGCCTGAGATGCAGGAGATGCAGATCACTTGGCCCTTGTTTGAACACGGCCCGATCCGTCTACAGCGGCAGAAACAGCGCGCTTTACATTTAACCCCCCCCCCCATCCAAGCCTTAAAACTATCACCCAGACATTTAAAAAAGTTATAAATTAATGACGCCCCCCGGGAGGGTGATGGCCATCGCTGCCAGTGATGGAGTGAAACATCACTGTGTCATGGAGTTAAACGCGAAAATGGAACCTGAGGGACTATAAAGATGCAACCAGTTTCATCACTTTTACTCTTCGGTCCTGCATTCAGTGTTTAAAAAAGGCAATTTCAAAAAACATATGTTCATATACGGTGGCCCTACTTGACTGACATTAAGCAAAAAAAAAAAATATTAACTGGTACAAAACAGGTAACCTCTGCCACCCTCAGAAGAGCAGCTCCGTTCCTCAAAGTGCTAAGCTAAAGACCGCGTGGGGCAGTCGGAATGAACTGAGGTACAGATCATTTTTTTAGTTAAATTGAGAGATGTGGTAAGTAGAAATATGGGGGGGTCCCACAGTACAGAGAATCTATGTTTCACTGGTATAACTGGACATGCGGGGGTGATATGTGAGAAGAGGAGCGCAGAGGAGGCTCTGCTCTCACACGGCCTCTGTGGGATGGGACCTGGTTTCTGGGCCCACAAAAATTGCACTGGGTGTTGAAAGTGCTGTTTCTCCTTAAAAGTGCTGAAAACTCACAAACATCTGAGCAGCATTAGACTGAAATTATTACCATCATTACCATCATCTCACTGCAGCCTCCTGAAAAAAAACGTAAAAAATAAAAACCCAGTTTGTCCTTTTCCCTGGCAGGCCGTGTGTGTGTGTGTGTGTGTGTGTGTGTGTGTGTGTGTGTGTGTGTGTGAGAGAGAGAGAGAAGAGCAGAAAGGCCTGATTGATGGATGACCTTCTCCTCTTCTCTATCTCTCTGATGCTAATCGATGGTGGCCACATCATTGCCAATAAAGAGGAGAGATGGAAGCAGATAAATAAAACTGGGCTGGGCGGGCTCACACACACACACACACACACACACACACTCACACACTCACATCCCTCCTGTGATGGGCGCCCTCGGCTCAGAGCTGCGCGACCCAGCGGGAGGAGCGCGCTTTTCGGCCATGCCACAATGCTGACCCTCCTGCTCTGGCTCTCGCTGGGCTTCCTGCATCCCGGCTGCCAGGAGGCGGCCCCCCTCCGGGAAGCGAGCGACCCCCGGCACAGGAGGGACGCGGGAGGACGCGGCGGCGTGTACGAGCACCTCGGGGGCGCGCCCAGGCGCAGGAAGCTCTACTGCGCCACGAAGTACCACCTGCAGATCCACCCGAGCGGCAGGATCGACGGCTCCCTGGAGGAGAACAGCCCCTTCAGTGAGTCTCACCCGCTTTTTACCCCGTTTTACCGCGCCCACGGAACGCGGACGATCCGCGCTCGCTTTTATTTCCACTTGCACGTTTCCGTCAGCCTCGGCGCTCGGTTCGGCCGTCTGTTGTAAGACCGTTTTTACAAATGCAGACGGACTAAATCGTAGAGGTGATTTTTAACCGATTTCTGCGCGTCAAAGTTTATTCTGCGCGTTCGCGCGACTGAACGGGTTCGATTCTCCTCCAGTCAGACGTCGAGCGTCTCGTTTCTGTGAAAGTGTTTTATTCCCTGACGTGGGATTGTGGTCTGTGCGAAGGAGGAAGTAACAGATGCTGGAATAAAGGTGAGAATATTCCGTGGCGCGCGCGTTCCGCAGTGTGTGCTTGGGAAGGGTTCGACTGTGTACGTCGTTTTGGTCCCGATGCCCCGAGAGCCATTTTTAAGACGTTTAAAAGCGTAAACGGGTCACGGATATAAGCGACGCGTTTCACGAATCCCGCCAGAAAGTTCCGCGCGGGACCGGTTTCCGTCCGCGCGCGTGCGGCGCCAGCGCGCGCCGCCTCAGCGCCCGCCTTCTGAGGGGAGGACATCGCGGAAAAGAGACTTTACACAACTTCTGGAACCGGAATATCGATATGTTGAGCATATTTGCGACAGATTCGTTTTTTCCCCCCGTTTCTTTGCGGTTGTTTATGTCGAACTTGATCGGATTTGTCGGACTGACCACTCGAAGGTCCAGAATAAATGACTGACAATCCAACATATGCCGAGATTCAGGATATGCTGATGTAAATAGTCAAACGCAAAACAGGCGTTTAAAACTAAGCAACACGCCGTGACTGTTAATATATATGCAAAAACAAAATATTAAAAGGGGGAAACCTCGAGTTAGATGAACTTTTCCTCTCTTTAATTGGTCGTTTGTCCACATTCATCCACAAATACCTGCTCTACTTCACCGGGGCCTGGATCCCCACTATTCAGACCAAAGGGCTCGGAGGCCTTTATTTGAGGATTTATTGAAGGATTTTAACTTTTGTTCAGGATTAACCAAACCTGGAGTTCAATGTCATTCAGCTTTCCCCCGGGTTTCATGGTAAATCTCATTGACCTTCCAGCAACTCCTTCTCAAAGGTCTAAATAAATCTTCTGAGTTGATTCTTTGTGGAAGTCAAACAAGCATTTCTCCTAATCGCCTGGCTTTGCTTTCAGACAACATACGTAATTGTGGCTGCAGATTTTCTCCTTTTTTTAAATCCCGTTTTGTGCAAAGCAGAAAGAGAATGGCGGGTGCAAGACCTCTAATCCACTAGATCTACGTGGGCGACCTTTTTGTTCGTCTTGAAAAACGTCGAAATGCATGAAATCTGCTTCCTAATGCTGCGTGTCTAACGCTCACTTCTCGCTGTGGTATCGATTGTGTGTGTGTCGTCATTACCCGAACACACACTTTCAAAATGAGGTCCTTCAGTTTGCACAGCACATCTGAACCCATCCTTCTTACCTCTTCGCAGGTATATTGGAAATCACAGCTGTGGATGTTGGAGTCGTGGCGATAAAAGGTCTGTTTGCAGGCAGATATCTGGCTATGAACAAAAGAGGACGCCTCTACGCCTCGGTAAGTTCTCACAGACATTACTTCATAAGTAAATAGTAACTACGGAACAACCACCCCGGGACAAGCTTCGGACCGCCACAACTCTGAGTAGGACGTTGAAAACGGAGGTATGGATGGATGGATAGTTAGAGTTTCCCCACAAAAATATTCACCGAATATCAGCGTTTGCCAGGATTCCCCCTCTGCGAAACGGGAGCTCTGCTGCCAAGGCCAAAATTCTATTATGCGACATTTAAAAAATAAAAAAAACATACATTATACTTGCAACTTTTGCATTTGTTAGTCAAGTTGGAGAGACGGGTGGTCATTGGAGAGGTCATTGTGCAGTTTGACCGGGTCACAGGGTGCTTGGACCCAGGAGATCCTGGGTTCAGGGTTATTCTGGATGCTACTGTAAAATATGGAAAAAATGAACCTGCCGCAGTATTTTTGAATAAGATGAGATGAGGTTGGTCAAATAATGAGAGAGGGGCGAGATAACTGGGTAAGACTGTATCTGACGTCAAAAATGCTGCATCATTTCATATTGTGTTATGAACTCTTTCTGTTAACAGATGTCATCAAATACTTGTACTCATTTAGTGTCAAAAAGATGGTTTTCATATGATTTCTTATGTTCCAGCTGTAGAATACATTATTCAGGTTAACTACACCACTTGTGTAGACAGAAAAAATAAATAAACTGGACATTTGAACAGTGGAAGTCGGTCATATGAAATCGAGCCACAGAGTATTTGTAAGTTGCCAAAAGGTAAAGCGGATTAGTTGTGTCTGTGTGGTTCCTGCTGTCCGGCATGGTGGTGGCGGTGTCATGGTGTGGGGATGCCTTGCTGGTCACCGAGTTGGTGATCTTTACCAGGTCCGTGGCAGTCTCATCCAGCATGGCTGTCACTGCATACTTCAGAGGGAGGCTGCTCTGTCCGACAGAAAGTGATGGAGAAATCAAACTATAAATAACAATGGTTTTGGCAAATGCACTCAAAATTTTTATATAAACTGCTCTTCAACATTACCAAGAAAATCAGTCCAGCTCATTGAAAAAATTAGATGTGGACATGGAAAGAGTTACACACACGCTGACCTAACATCTCCACTTTCTTGCTCAGGATGTCTTTAACCAGGAGTGTGAGTTTGTGGAGCGGATCCACGAACTGGGTTACAACACCTACGCATCACGGCACTACAGGACTGCACCCCCGACCTCAAGGGGCAGCAGGCGGAGAGCCAGCGCAGAAAGACTGTGGTACGTGTCCATCAACGGGAAAGGCCGGCCCAGGAGAGGCTTCAAGACGCGCCGCACGGAGAAAGCTTCTCTCTTCCTGCCCAGAGTCCTAGGAAACAAGGACCACGAGATGGTGCATCTGTTTCACACCAGTCGTCTCTACCAGGAGAACCTCCTGAAGGGCACGGGACGGGCGGAGAGAAGAAGGCAAAGGCACCGGACAGCTGGGGCGAAACCTATAGGGTCTGCAGACTGATGAAGGTTATTTAGCATCGCTGATCTTTAGCAAGGCTCACGAGAAGGTGCAGGAGTGACCTGAAAGCCAGTCCTTGAGCCTGAGAGAAAACTGTCCCACGGCCTCTGTGGGGAATCCTGGACCTCAGCTGAAATGCAGCACGGCGTTTCACTTCTGTAGTGCGTACACGATACAAATTACACCACCAAAGTCCAACCTGCCGGACATCCTTACAACGACACGAAAAAGTACTTTTCTTTCCCGAATCGGGTTTGTCCGTTTAGAACGCTTTGTTGGATCTAAGTAGGTTGTTTTGAGTTCTGCTACAGCTGTGAGAAACACTGACTGGAATCACTGCTTCACAGTGAGGCGCCTTGTTTCCTATTAACGTGCTTTTATGAAGTTGACCTAGGACACAGTAGGCTACTGCAAGGCAAAGTATTTACTAACATTTGCATATTTATTTCGTTCCATGGCTTTAAGTTATTGACGCCGCCTTTGCACTGGATAATACGGTCATGGTATGAAAAAGTTAACTGTTGCTGCCAAACCGTTGTTTTAACCCTGAAAGTTTTTTCTTTATTGAAATTTGCAATGAAACGAACAAAAGCGTCTTTCATCAAAACAGTGGTTTAGCAGCAAAAGTTAATTTTTTTTTTTTCAAATGCGCCCTGATGGTGGCACAGATGGTAGTGCTGGTGTCTGGCAGCTCCTGGGCTGTAGGTCTGGATGTGGCCCTGGGTCCAATTCGGTCTGTGTGGTGTTTGTTCTCCCCGTGCTCACGTGGGTTCCTTCCAGGTGCTTCGGCTTCCTTCCACAGTCCAAAGATAACTCTCCCTGCTGGTGGCACCGTCAGTGTGTTTGCTGCCCGGGGTGCCTCCCATCCTATGATTCCGTGACGCTGCACTGAACAAACAGTTCCTGGTGATGGATGCACCTTGAGTCCTGGGTATTTACAGTAAACTTGTTTTTTTATATTGTTCTAAAACCTTGAATTATTTTCGTAAGCAATAAATTACATGATAACCGCGCAGCGTTCAGGGGATTTGTGTGGTGAAGCGCCACCGAAAGACTCGTCCCTCTGCAGACTCTTTCTCGAGCCTCCTGGCAGAATCTTTACTCATCCTGAACATCATTCTTTTTTGGACAGGAAAAAAATAGAACATTTGGATCCAAAGTAGCTTTAAATGCAACAAAACCACAAAAAACATGACCAAACTAGGCTGAAAATTCTAGTTCCGGTGACGACAGATGTAAGGATTTCATGTGTGGATGGCGCATATCAGTTTTTCTACCCTGGATGGAACCTTCTTGCTTTTTGCGAATAGCTGCATCTGCTGGGACACTTTGTTGTTGGGGATGTTCTTTTCATTTTCTAAAAGGGCAAAAACAATCCTTTGTAGCAAAGGCTGCTGTTGAAAGTGTTGTTTTATGAAAAGCAGCGTTTCATGCTTCTCAGAATTGCAAAAGTTGGGGAAGCATTTCCCTCTAAAACAGGATCTCGCGATGGGTCAGAAAGGGTCAGCGCTTCTTTTCCCAATTTCACGCCGAACGGTCTCCGTGTTGTATGCGGTCAGGATGTTACCGAGGCTGCGGATCAGGAGAGGTGATCTGTGGGTTCGAAGCAGCGCTACCTGGAGCCAGGATGGGGTCTCTCCAACCCTGATCGGGTTCCCTGGGCCTTCAGCCCCGAACCGCCCGGTGACTCCAGGTTCCATCTCGCACGATGTGTTCAAATGCATCACGAGTTGTGTTGGCACGAGTAGCACGATAACAAAAACAGCCGGAAATATCTTCTAACCAGAAAACATTCGTTTTGACGACAACTTAAAAAAAATCGGCTAAAAATGCCACGTTTGCGGTTCAACTCTCAAAGCATCATCTGTTGTCACAGGGGGAATATATGTCACTTAAAATACAATTTTACACCCCGAAAGTGACACACAAGCCTCCGATCGCTTTGAGATAAATATATTTTGTAAATCTCACGTCCCCACATATCTGCGTGTATTTATGAGCTACTGAAGTAGAAGTATCCAAGTGGGCATATTTACCGTTGTTCCCAAGTTAAAAGAAGATAAAAATCAAAACGCAGCCCCCTAATTCCTGCGTGTCTACGTTAGCCGTAAATAAGGCCGCCCTGGCAGGTAGAATACTGCCGACACCCGGGTTCAAACACCAACCCTCACTGAGGGTCATATCCTTAGTATATGACCTGAAACGACCCGTCTGTACGCAGCACACGGGTAAATAATAGCCGGCTTAGTGTAGCGGTCTTCCACCAAAAAACATCAAAGAAAATAATGAAAGATCCAAAGTAAAAGTCATCCACTCATTCTGTGACCATGTTTTTGAGAGGACGGTTTCAGTCCCTGATTTATATCTCATAAATGTCACCGCTTTCTTACAAACTTCCCCCTTTTTCCATGTGATCCCTTTTGTGGCACCTTATTCTACCAAAAGTGGCAGATTCTGTGAAACTAAGACTTGTTATCCAGTGACAGCAGGTTTTGTGCAGGAACAGAG
Organism: Arapaima gigas; assembly: GCA_900497675.1. Lineage (NCBI taxonomy): Eukaryota > Metazoa > Chordata > Actinopteri > Osteoglossiformes > Osteoglossidae > Arapaima > Arapaima gigas. Next base: position 31,037 of record UFQX01000798.1, read on the forward strand.
TATATATGGGGGGNGTTTATATCTCATAAATGTCACCGCTTTCTTACAAACTTCCCCCTTTTTCCATGTGATCCCTTTTGTGGCACCTTATTCTACCAAACTGGCAGATTCTGTGAAACTAAGACTTGTTATCCAGTGACAGCAGGTTTTGTGCAGGAACAGAGTATATATGGGGGGGGGGGATCTGGGAAATCAGAATTGTGGGAAATGGGCAGCAAAGTGAACTTCGCCTCAAATGTGCTTTAAAAACCAGCAATTTCAGAGAATGTTCTATAGAGGGCGCCACGGGAGACCCGTTACCAACAGCTCGGAATCAGGCGAGCACGGGTCTGGTGACGGCATGGTAATAGTATGGTAATAGTATGGTAATAGTATGGTAATAGTACAGTAAACCCTGCAGTAAAGGGAAGAAAACAGTCAACACTACCTGTACACGGCAGCTCACATTTTTGGGCATTTTTAGGAATCAAAAATCGGAGGTAAAGCGTCAGACATTTAGGTTCCTTTGTTAGAAAGTAAGGCTAAAAAAGTATAAATTGGAATCTTCCACTGTCATCCGTAAGTTTATTTCAGACACGTGGACCTGAACTGCGGTGAAACTGACCGCCGGTTCTGACACGGCGGTGCGGTTCGGGTTCGGCGCGCAAAACCTCGGACAAAAAAGGAAAAGAAGAAGAAGAAAAAATCCTGAAATATCCTGAAAATCCTTTTCTATATATATATATATACTGTACTAAACATTCCGTTAAAAACACCAGTGTAAACAAATGGCATTTTTTCAACTGTGTCACACTTTCCCTGTGCGGGGATTTATTGAGAATAAGGGGCAAATACGGTGGGCGCTTATTTCACTATTACGTTTTTAAATCAGTAAAAAAAAAAGACTCTCCGAAATGAATAAAAAACATTTGGAAACACGATGCGATCTATTTGTGCTTCTCACGAAGTTCCTGAGCTGGACCAGGTTTTAGGGGCAAAAGCTTTAATAACGACGGAGTGAAGCTGCAGCACCATGGAGAGCGGCGCCGTTCCGCTTCAACCACCAGCAAAGACCCGATCTTCTCCGCTTCCACCAAACACCTCAACATCTCACTGCCTCTCAGCTGAGACTTTATGTTTTATCCACGTCACACCAGCAACGTACATCCTTAAACGTCGGGTAAGGACAGTTAACGGGGGACCAGTTCACCCCTGATAAGAACGTCTGTTAAAAACGCAACAAGTTGCTTAACAAAATTGTTCTTTCGGAACGTTAAATACGACCCAGTATTAAGTTTTACATTTGTTTAAAATATTTAGAATTTATTTTTTAACAACCGATGTACGGATTTGAAAACATCCCGCGCACATCTGTATAAACGGGCCTCGAACGGCCCAGATGTGGGGGGTCTGAGAGTTACAGTAAACGATGGCAAAACTGGTGGCACATTCTTAAAATATTTCTAGTTTTTAAGTTTCGAAACGTTCTTTAAAGTCTTAAATGCCCGCACTTCTTTTTTGGGTAGGAGGGGGGTTCGGATGAGCCCTGCTTGCCCCCCCTCCTCCACGTTGCGCCTATAAACCATTATTTACGACTGGTTTGCGTTTGAATCCCCTTTTCCAGTTTTTCAAGCACTTCAACGCCCAAATCTCGACCCTTCGCTGCGTCTTTAACGCCTGAAAGCCAACAGCTCCTTCAAAGCCCACACGGACCGTGAACAAGGTTGCTGGTTCCAATAAACAGTGGTCAGACGAGGGGGCCTGTGTCGACATCCATCACAGAACCCCGACTGAGGGTTTCGACCAGGTGACCGCTGTATGCTGAAGGTAACTTCCTGGGGCAAAACTGCAAGGAAAGTTCTCCTCCTTGTCCACGTGACGCGCCAGCGTCACTCTGATTTACCCCGGCGGGGTGAGGGTCGGGACCTTGATCTGGGGTGCAACAGGCAGCGCAGTGGACGAAGCTGGGATCGAATCCCCTCCCGCTCTACGTCTCACCCTGAACCGAAACAGCGAAATAACCCTATAAATAAATTATTACAGGCAGCTTAGAGGAAAGCGTCAGAAAAGAGCACCACGGCAAGACTGGGTCGGAACCCAGTCAGGTCCTAACCGCACACAGCGCCGGCCGTGTCGGGAGGTGCTGCGCGTTAAAAACCAAACGTGAACTGCCGGTCCAGTCGCCGCTCCCACCCGGCACCCGCCGTCCGCAAACCGGCCGCTTCATTCGTCGCCTCGAAGTTTCTAACGCCGAACCGCCCCGGGCGGCTGATGCTAATCAAAATGTCTCCGTTTGTGAGGCGCATAAAACGGCGTTTGCTCTCAGCATTGTTCTCCTCACAGGCCGGAGTCAGTCTTTTTTAATCGGTCTAAAAGTGGAATTTTACAATACATCCTATTCCACTGGTGTTTTTTCCCGGTATTGTTCGTTTGCGCGACTGTCCCTGCGTGTCAGACTCTTGCTGTTTCCTTCTTTACATCCTCCCATAGACATTGTTCCGCCTTCTCCTCTTATAATGGAGGAATACAAAGAAAAAGGTTTTTTTTAACAAAAAAAAGCGCTTTAGAAAGAAAAACGCAAAATGTCAAATTCTCCCGGTTTCAATAGTTCCACTACAACTTTTTTTTTTTCTGGACTATTTGCTTACGCGCGTGTCAGAGAACCGTTATAACTGTTTGTCCCCCCCACCCCCCCATCTAAGAAAATATAAAATTCCTCCTCCTTCCACACGAGGTTGTAAAGCCAAGTGAGATGGAGCGGTAGTGTTTGGAAAGGGACCGAACACGACGCGGGTGGCGGCCGAGGAGTCGCCGCGGGAGGCGTGACGTCATCCTCCCCCCCCGGAGATATAAACACGGTGCGAGAGCGGCGAGCGCATGGCTGTACCCTGGTAACATGGAGGAGCGACACCGTCCAGCAGCCACCTGAACGAGCAGCGGCTCCATGCGGCCCTGGGGGGTCTTTCTCAGCCCGATCTGGAAGTGAACGCGTGCGACACAGAGGACAGTATTTTTAGGCCACGCGGCTGCTTGGTCAGCTGGTGAGGATGAGGGTCCAGTGGCCCCTGCTGTGCGTCCTGGCGCTCGGACTGGGCTCCGCTGTGGTGCGTTGCGCTCCCGCACCACGCAGCCAGAACCGCACTCTGGACCCGCACTGGGGGAGCCTCTACTCCCGCTCCCTGGCGCGGATCCACGGGGAGAAGAGAGAAGCCGCCCGGGACAGTGAATATCTGACCGGAATCAAACGGCTGCGCCGCCTCTATTGTAACGTCGGCATCGGGTTTCACATCCAGGTTTTATCCGACGGGAGAATCACAGGAGTCCACAGTGAAGATGGACACAGTGAGTGGACCCCCCCCCCCTCCTCTTCTTTGCTGTCACCTTTCAAAGTGTCGCCATTACTGTGACACCGAATATTTGTTTAACTTTCAGCGCTGCGCGTAAATGTCCGGAGCGTAAAAGTCGGCTGCGTTAAAATCAGCGGTGGGGGGGGGGGTTATTATATTAAACCCCTCCCCCTCGGAGCTGAATTAATATTCTCAGAAATAAACATGTTTTTTTTCTCTCTGCACAACAATATGTGAAACTTGAGCGCAACATCAGAGGGTAAATGTGCGCAAATTATTGTAAGTGCGCAGTTTTCTATGCCGAGCGGTTCCGGCACGTGCTGCTTCGATCCTTTATAGAGTTTCCCTACAAACTGGTTTAGACCGCGTGTTCATGTGATACTTAATGGGTGATAAGTTTACAAAAGTGTCTAATTCTTTTGGAATCGCCCTGTGCAGCGACAGGAGCGGGACACGTCCAGGTGAGACAGCGCAACGCACCTGCGCACCTTTCAGCATCAGTACCTTCAAAATTTCGCGCGCCGCCTTTAGCTGAAAAATCTCTACCTGTAATATTTTTGCGGGTGAGCCGCACCTGAGCTCACCTTGTGCGAACCGTCCGCAAACGACCTCCTTCCATACGCACTTAGACTTAGACCTAGTAGCCACGTCCACAAGAGTCTATCTGGAAGTTAGTTTTAGATATAAAAAACATTTCAGCAGGGACCTCTAGATCGATCAGATCTACAGCAGAACTGGTGTTATGGGCTCAGTTGCTGCCACTTCAGATCCCGGAAAACTAGACTGAACAATAATTCTAGAAATTATATATCAGTTATTTTGACATCTACACAAGGTTGGGAAACAGATCAACTGTTTAAATGACGCCAGGAAAAAAATGTATCAGAGGCACCAGTTTGATAGATTTTTTTTAAGGAAGAGATTTTCCTTCAAAATAAAATCAGCAACAATCTGCCCCAAAACCGACTGCCTGTACAGAACGGAACTGATTTTGCTGTCGTGTTGCAGGTCTTCTCGAGATTTCTCCGGTGGAGAGAGGGGTCGTGACCCTGTTTGGGGTCCGGAGCCGACTCTTTGTGGCCATGGACGGCAAGGGGAAGCTGTACGGATCTGTGAGTGTTGCTCTGGTACTTTACGACGTTTTTACCGTGGGACAGGAGTGCCGTTCACACTTCGCATTCGCGTCCCGATGCCGGCTCTGCCCGCCAGGGCGTGTCCTCGCTGGACCTCGCCCGGAGCGGAACCGGCCGACGTCGACCCGGACGACACCGGGCCGTACCGAAAGTCAGCAACACTTTCAACTTCATACATGATAACTGAACCCGAGAACATCGCTGTACAGCCGCAACATCCCTCACCATACGTCTGACTAAAACAGAAGCAGCAGCTTATTTTAGCCAGAAAGGACATTTAACCTCATAGCTCCAGGTAACATAAACACCGAACTGCATAGGTGGACGGGTGGGAATAGAAGCAGCGAATCCAGCTGTTTGTTAACAATACAAGAAAGTGTCACCAGAGGGACAAAGCAGCTCGAGAGAAACACTGACAGCACCGTCTCCGTCTCACTGTTACCTCGCCGATACACCTTGCTCCCCCCATCCACCCCCCGTTCCGTTCGTTTTCAGTGGCTATATAGAATCCAGAACCTCTACGTAATGTCGCGGCGCTTTGCATGTCAAATCACAGCCTTTCGCTCCCCGGCGACTAACAACGCACTTGTTTCCGTTGCCTCTTTCAGGGTAATTTCAACGACGAGTGCAAGTTTAAAGAGAAGCTTCTGGCAAACAATTATAACGCCTACGAATCTGAGGCCCACCCAGGGATGTTCGTGGCCTTGAGCAAAACCGGCAGAACCAAACGGGGGAACCGAGTTTCGCCGGCGATGACAGTGACGCATTTCTTACCGAGAATCTAACCGCACCTGCGGGGGACTGTCCATCCGTACCTGCGCACAACAAACGGGACTCAAGTCATGCACTTTTCCGCGGAGTTTTATGCAAAACTGGGTGTATCATATTTAATACTTAAGAGTGTATATATTCTGCAAGACATTTATTTAAATTTATGGGAAAACTCCATCGCGTTTGGAGGGCTTAAGTAAAAACAATACACTGGTTTATTTAATTTCTGCTATACACATATGTTAATTTTTTTTGAGGGTATGCTGCTAAGAAAAGTGTTTGGATGACTGAAAAATTTATTTATTATTATTTTTTTTTTCTTTTTCCCCAGAGTTTTTTGCACTTTTACTATCGATGTCGCATTGCATCGAAGAATAGGCGTCTTTTTCGCCTCTCAGGTCTTAGCGCTCGGCTGCAACCCGCAAACGTGCCTCTCCGCTCGGCGGCAGGAGGAATTATACAATGTCCCGCTGTCCAACCGGATCGGTATCACTTTACTTTCTGCTTAAAGAGCGTGTGGCGTCAAAGTCCTGCCCCCCTCCCCAATCTGTTTTTAGCTCCGCTGGGGGGTTGACCTTTGACTTTTCCGCAGTCAATTTGTCACATCTATGCATCGTATGAAGGGATTTTGTCGGCGCTTCTCGCGAGGAGATGAGCGTTGAATCCAGAGGGGCGAAGGCGAAGGCTGACGCCGCAGTTCGGTCCCCGAACGTGTCTCAGCCTAACAAACGCTGAGCATCAGTATTGTGGTGGGAAACTGGGAGATGACACAAATACCGCGGTATGTGAGTCTGGATAATATTTCCCCACCACTGTGTTTAACACTGTGCAGTATTCTGGAGGAGAGACAGCTTCTTTGCCCTTTTCCATTCCCTTTTTTTTTTAAATCTTCATTTGCTTCTCTTTTTCTACCTCACTAAGCGGGGATGTCCTTTAAGGGTTGTCCTTCGGGATGCTGCACGTCTTTGCGGCTTCCGCCCCACAGCAGCGGCCCCGGCAGCCACGGCGGCCGACCTCACTCCCGGCACGTTTGCGCTATCTTTACCCCGCGATTTACTTTTAGTAAGATAATCATGGCGGAAATATTTGCAGACAGCTGTTGGACTGCGCTGTAACCCTATATATTTCTTTGCACGTCGTGCAGCGGTAAGTCAGGGTGGCTGGCGGCGCAGAAATAAGCTGAGGAGCACATCTGCAAATCTGGTTTCTTTTGAGAGTCGCGGCTTCAGGGGTGAAAAGCGGGAGGCGGCTTCCGCGCCGCCGCCGCTGTCTCGGCGACCTCACTTCTGCTTGCGTTTCCGGGGAGGTTTCGCTCTTCGACATTCCGTATCGTCCCCGTTTTCCGGCTCTGCCGGCCTAACCGACCCGCCGTTCTCGCACCGTTCGCTCAGCTGAATGCAGACGGTTCGGCCCGGAACGGCGTCCGAGGCTGGAATCGCTCCAGGCCCGCCTGAAGAAAACAAAAAACTGTTTACAAGACCTGAAACATACAGACGCTAGAAATGCAAAGCGTTTCAAAACAACGAAACCTGTATTTCAACGACTGTTTGCTGTTGGTTTTCAATCCTGCGCCGCTTCTGCATTCATCTGACGGAGAGACAAGAAGGGAAGTCCGTGGTCATTGTGCTCTGTGTTGAATTTCTATACACTGATGAGACTTTTTCTGTAGTTTTATACAGGACCTGTTCAATATTGTTGTTTATGTGCTGTGCACATTTATAAAAAAAGGAACTTTAAAGGAAGCAAATAAACTATGCTCTGAAACGAGTGTTTCGTTCCTCCTCACGTGCGACTGCTGGTTCCACTGCAAGCAGACAAATACTCTTTGCTGTAAATATTTTGGTTTTTCAATGCCACATTTGCAGAGTAGGATGTGCTTCAAACCCAAAGACCGCAGCTGCTGATCCAATATGTCGGACGGTGGTTTCGTGACGCTTCGCCTTGTCACATAAAATACCTGCTTGCCGGGCGAAAGCAAAGACTCAGAAATGCGTGACATGCCGACCCCTCACCTGTCAGGTATGGTGGTTGTGGTGGTGGGGGCGAGGGGTCAGAAAAATACGGGCGGAATGAGTCATGTGAGCTGCACACAACTGGAGGGACACGTCACGTCATGTGTGTTTAAATGTGCAACTATGACTAATATTCTGTCATCTTTTCACTTAGCATCAGTGCCGCCATTAAACACAAAAATCAGTTTCCTCCAGCTGATGTGGAAACTAAAGTTTCTTCCCCTCCTCTGGGCTGAGTGGCAAAAACTGAGCGAACAGGGTAAAACGGAGTAATGTTGAAAATGAAGAAAAAATGAATGTAGGAGTAAAAAAGTGTCTAAATAACCATTAATATTTACTATTTGTCACTTAGCGTCAGTGCTGCCAATAAACACAAAATTTAGGGCCTCTTTTCTCCGCCTGATGTGGAAACTAAAATTTCTTCCACTCCTTTGGGCTGAGATGCAACAGTTAAGTGAACAGGGTAAAACAGAGTAACCGCTGTTAAAAAAAAAAAGAAACTCTAGGAGTAAAAAGTGCCATTAATTAATATTAAGCATTAATATTTACTTCTTGTCACTTAGCATCAGTAATAACCCCCCGGTTCAGGGCATCTTGATCGGTTTGAACGGGCGACACGAGCTTGAAAACTTGAAAAAACACAACCGTAGGTGTAAAAAGTGCCTAAATAACCTTTAATATTTACAAAGTGATGCAAACGCAAAGTTCAAGTGTCTAAATTGGCACCGGTGTGAAAATCTCTTCAGTAAATTCACAACACGGTCCGTCGGGGGCCGTATCCCTGGACCGGTAAATAACAGAGCGTCTTCTGTGGGGAGGAAGCGCGGGGCGAATCTATTTCTGCTTCAGCGCCAAACCGCCCTGACCTCACTTGGCCTCCTCGGCGAGCGCCGGCGCGAGCCGCCTTCCACCGCACCGCTTCCGCTTCGGCGGCGGTCGCTTTGTTTTTACCGCGTTCGCTCCACTCTGGGGTCCCAACCCGCTCGTTCGTCACGTCCTCGCTTTCCTGGCCAACTGCCGCCTTTCTCGCATCCCGTTTCGCTGCGCGTCCCCCGTCTGTATTTCCTCACCGAACGTCCGTCTCCGTGACCCTTTGAGGCCTCTCGACAAAGAAAGAACTCTGGCAGAACGAGAAAGAACGAGAGAGACAGGTGTGTCCAGCCACGGCATAAATAAACATGTATTTTTGGCAACTTGCTTTAAATTTAGCTTTTCCCCACTGACTAAAATAACGTTTTTCAACGTTACGTCACTTTGCGCTGAACTTGCAATCTCTACGCTGAACGGCGCCAAAAATACAGGCTTTTCGGCATCTATTGTCTAACGGCAAACTGAACATTTATTCGTCTGCTGAGGCGGAACCTTCCGTGAAGCGGGTTGTCCTGTAGGTTCCAGACGGGCCTCTCGAGCCCTCAAACATACAAAGACTTCACAAGACCGCAGACAGCTCAGGAAACTGGCGACGACACGCAGGTTAACACGGGGTATTGGTACTAACTGCGAGCGGCTCAGCCCCGGCGGGGGAGCCCACCGGCTTCCTCACGCACCCCCCCAGGTCTGAAGCCGCGCCCAAGCAGGCAGGCCGAGGACGTCGCCAGATCCGCAGCTTCTGCCGAAATACGTCGTCCCTTGGGAAATATCCATATGAGTGCGGCCGCCCCCCATGGCCTTGCGCCAGGTGTCGAGCAGGAGGGGTCTCTAAGGGTCCCGCAGCTAATTTATTGGCATCACACGGCAGCGGCATTTTACCAACGCTGTCCCGCTTACTTACGACCGAGGCGGCGACAAGAGACTAAGACTTCAGTGCTTGTAAAGCTTAATAAAAACAGCCATAAAAAGCCAGTATATCAAAGACTTATATATCAAGCCAAAATGCAGCCAATTCTCCCTTTTTCTACAAATTCTCCGACAACGACGGGACTTTTTCCAGGACAGTTTCAAGTTAATCGTAAAAGAGGTAAAAATAAACGACTCATCGCCATCTTAAAGTTGACAGCGGGGATCCGAGAGGTTCAGCAGAGCTACTGAACCACGACCGGAACAGTAGAAGGGTAAAGAAATGCAGGTCTCCCAACGTGGGGCGGCCGGAGAATTAGTGGCTTTATGACAGACTCCGGGGGCACAGAGTAAACCTGAGCTTTTGGGTTTTTGCCTTTTCACCCGGTTTGTCAGCAAAGGGGAAACCTTGAGGGCAGCAGATGAGATGCGACCGCGAGAGGATGGAAGCTGACTGGTCTCCACCATTAATGCAATTTTGAGGGTTTAGCATTAGGATTACAGTTGTGGTTAGGGTTAGGCTTAGGATTAGAACTGGCCTAGCCAGGTACAGGATAGGGTTAGGATTAAGTTTTAGGGTTTAGGGTTTAAGGTTAGGGTTAGGATAAGGTTTATGGTAGGGTGTAAGGTTAGGGTTAGGGTTTAGGGATAGGGTTTAGGGTAGGGTGTAGGGTTGGTGTTAGAACTGGCCTAGCCAGGTACAGGATAGGGTTAGGATTAGGGTTAAGTTGTAGCGTTAGGGTTTAGGGTAGGGTGTTCGGTTGGTGTTAGAACTGGCCCAGCCAGGTAAGGCTAAATGGAAAAAATACTCTAAAGACCTCACATACGTGGAGGGCAGAGAAAATCATTCACATTACATCTGTGGAATAAGGACACGGTTAATAAAGGGGCTTCTTAAAATAAAAGCCTAAACAAACTGAAGGCTTATTTTGTATTCAGCGGTTGCTCTAATTCAGTAAAGTGGCTGAAAAAACACATTACTTCGTTCCAGTAAAATGTACCTGATTTATTACAACTAACACAACTTAGCTGCTGTGTGTCTTTTTCAGACAGGAGAAGTAGAGCCTTGAACTAAAATGAAGGCCAAGATAATAAAAACAAAAGCTGTATTTAAATCAGCTGCTCCCTGAAAGGAACCATTTTGAAAATATGCGCAGCGGCTGAGCGAACCGCCAAAGAGATGGAAAGACGAAGCCACACGTTACGCTGGCCGGAGCCGTCCCGGGCGAACAAGCAGAAAGGCGGGAGTTACGAACACGTCAAAACACAGACACGCGGCCGCATGGGAGGAGGAGGAGGGGGAGGAGGAGGAGGAGGAGGAGGAGAAGGAGCCCATTTTTAGTCCAGAGGCCGTGCAGCTCTGCTCCCCTCCCTGTGTTTGAATACGCCCAGCGCTGTGAGGGCAGACGCTTTGCATGCTGGGCGTCTACCCGAGCTTTGGCTGCCTTCTGCAGCGGGATCGAGTGACACGAGTCGAGTCTGCCCGCGTTTTTTCGCTGCCGCAGACACAGACAGCCCAGGGTGTGTGTGGGTGTGTGTGGGTGTGTGAGGGCCAGGTGCTTTGGAGGATGTCTCACTCATTTCAGTCATCACATGTGGACAGTTTCGTGTTTGTCAAGCAGTGTTATTCAAAGCAACTAAAGAAATGTGGGAGAAAGTCTTCATCTAGTAGTAGGACCCCCCCTCCCCCTCCGCCGAGGCTGATTCCTTTAAACAACAGGGGCCCCATTTGAACCTATATACTAGTTCACCCCTAGAAGAAATAAACTCGCTTCCCGCGGATCAGGAGACAGACAGAAATGGAATGTTTTTAAATGACAACTGGCACAAACGTACAAATACAAACAAGTAATAAATGCCTCTATTTGTTTTTCCCACTGTTTAATCCCCAACCCCCAGCGCAGAAGGCCGCACCCCGCGAGCTCCCGACTGTTCATTTCACTTGCAAAAAGTTGACGGGACTCGTTTTTAATGTGTCCTAAACATTTGTTTCGACAGAGGTAAGACGGAATAACTCTATCAACTGCGAATTAAAATAACACACGCGAACGGCTGAAAGCAAATGCGTCTCACTGGGAGGGATTCAAATGCCCCCCTGTGCGGTCAGGCCGCAGGCAAAAGACCTGCCGCACCCCGGCCGGATCAGGACGGCTGTACACCTGCGGGGGTGGGGGGGGTGACTCAGCAACAACGCACGACACACGGCCATAACAGCCAGGTGAGCGCAGTCCTTATGGTCTCCCAGCTTCCTGCGAAGTTGTGTCTGTTGCTATGGGAACCATGGCATATATCCCTGCACCTATGGAACACCTTTACAAGTGACAGCGATGTCACGTGCGGAAATCGCAGCTCATTCTTACGTGTCATTTCAAGAATATATTCAAAAATATATATGTCACCAAACTGTATTATCCTTGCACCAGTGTGTGTGTCCAACATTATTTGTAGAGAGTAACATTTTAAAATGTTACATTGCCACATTTCTGAGTAACTCTTCAGTGCAAAGGAATCCTTACAAATGCGAGCGATCCTAAAACATCACAATTTTTCCAGATCTGACTTTAAACCGGGATAAAATAAGAAAAGGGGGGAAAAAAACAACATGAAGTGAATACGCTGGTGTTTAAATGATACGAATGACACGAAACGTTTATTCGTTCATCTGATCTGCTGCTCTGTGGACCTGTGACTTTGTGAAAATATAGTAATGAGTCTCCACGGTTTTCATCTGAACGTACCTGGGCCACTAGCCAGCTTATTAGGAACACTTGGACTCGTGCCGGTTCACTCAGTCATCCACTCGTGTTCGCTGCCTGGTCCAGCGGATGTGCGGGGGGTCTTATTCAAAGCCAGCGTATTTGTGATGTTTGCCTGGAAAGGAAAAGCACTATAAAAATGCAGAACTGCCTGTCTTCTGAGGTTCCTCAACCTACCATATCGGATTATAAAAATATATGTAAAAAACACTGATTTATTTAGTTGAAGATTGGAAAAAACTCTCCTCTATCAACCACTGCACTTAACCACACAGATTTAAGGAAACAAAAGCTCACTCGACGAAAAAAGGTGAAGTTATACACACACACACACACACACACACACACACAGGTACACAGGCCATAATAACAGTCCTGCATCACTTTGCTTGCTCTTCCAGAGGAACAACAGCTTTCAGCTTGTGATGAAGATTAACTGCAGAGCTTCTCAGGTAGCTTTTCCAAAAAAAAAACCTTCTGAGATGAAGGGAAATTCTAGCCGTCCCCAGAACCAGCTTCTGAACCCACTAACACCTGCTGCACTCTGCACCCTCTGGTACAGAAGAAAGCTAACAATAAAATAAGGGAAAAAGAATTCATTTAGATCCGACTCGGTTACAGCCGATGACTTGCTTACAGCAACACAGTTCGTGCCGTCGAACTAAAATGAGCAGCTCAAAAAGGACCTAAAATTTTATAACCACCATGCTTTGCACCGGGAAAAAAAAAACAGAGATTATGTACTTAAAAACAAACTCTTACACTATTCCCGGAAGAAAATATGACATTTTACAGTAATGCAGTTTACAGCAAAAAGTGTAATTTAACTGTATTTTTTTACTGTGTGGTACTACGGTAACACTTCTCTGCTCTATTGTAATGTGCAATGAACATGTAATGTGGGCAATAAACCCTAAGTGCTGTGAGTGAAACAAACATACAGTACAGCAAACTAGTTGAATATATTATGCTTAAAACAGCTTTTCCAGTATTTCTTTAAATTTTTTAGAATATTTTTGCACATGTGCTTAAAATCTGATATTTAAATTTGAGGTGCTGAAAATGAAGTAGGAGCCGTGTTTCCAGTTTCTGCGGTAGGAGAACAAACACGCTGGATGGCGTGTGAAAGCGGCACACGGACTGATAGAGAAACAAAAAGAAGCCTTATTTACATGTGTACCGAACGGGGACCTGGGCCCTTCAAAGGACAGAGTGCAGCTCATAAGGTACCGCGTTTTTACCTGCTGCAGGTAGCCTGTAAGAAGATAAGAGATTGTGCTCACGCTGGTGTCCAGCTGCAGGAGATGCGCGGCTCATTTCTGCACCGACCGAGAAGTTACTCTAAAGCCTCACGAAGTCGCTAGTCTCTCGGTGTCTCGGGGGCCACCTTGGTCCGACGCAGGAGCTCCTTGAGGGACGGGGTGGTCCCCACCGCAGCGAGAGCCGCGGTCTTTCCCACCAGCAGCCGCCAGGCTCCGTGTGTGAGGGGGTGGTGACATCTTACTGACCTCCTAGTGACGACATCCGTCACCCCTCACCCCACTTCTCTAGCTTATAAATATACACATTATGTATGCTATATAAACTGTACAAATATCCATGACTATTTACTTATTAACTCATTCTTATTGCAGAATCCCAAAGACTTATCCAAGCAAAGTAAATTTCTTATTAAAATTGCTTCAAATTCAATTTCAAATCCTCACAGTGACACAGAGGGCCGAATAAAAGATCCAGACTCAGCAGAAACGGATTAAACGGATATAAAGTAAGTCTATAGCGACTGTTAGCTATACATTTAATAAGTATAAGACTGTACTGGGTAGTGAAGCTATATAGTAAGTCAGCTGGCAGCTGAGGAGAGGGAAACAAAAACCTCCCAACCAGAAGGAGAAAAATAAACCACTGGGGGTCCAAGTGTCAGTGGCCGACACACCCACCCCCACCTCAGGCATTCTGGTTCGAAAAAGCAGTTCCAGCTAAGAAAAGAAACACTAAACAGCTGTTTATGACCTTATTAAAAATACGAGATTAGCAAAAGAGTCAGCAAACAGTGTTCGGATTATTATGCTTAGATAATAAAGAGAATAAAACAAACCTTCCAAACACCGCGAGATCTGGGGACCAACGAGCCTGAACACCGGCGACTGTAGAAATGGAGTAAAAAACCCCGATGGCATTTTTTACACATTTACTACAGCTTTATCTGGGGCTGTTTTTTTTTTCTAAATACTTGGGCTGTGATTAAATCTGTTTTGTTCAGCGTTTTACTAACTGCGAGAGTGGATGGATTTGCAAACAGAGAAAAGGGCGACATTAATCGCCGTCTCCAGCTTTTATTCTAAACGAGAAACACCGCGAAGTGTTTTTTTTTTTTTTTTTTTTTGGTTTAACTGTCCACGGAGGGAGAGCGCCACCTAACGGCGTGAGCAAAGAAGCGCAGATTCTGCGCGGGAAACGGCGGGAATAGCGGAGTGTGACTTGTTTACAGTGGTGAGGAACCGAGATTATATATTCATGTCTGTTCACGTTTGAACATTGAATACTNGCAAAGAAGCGCAGATTCTGCGCGGGAAACGGCGGGAATAGCGGAGTGTGACTTGTTTACAGTGGTGAGGAACCGAGATTATATATTCATGTCTGTTCACGTTTGAACATTGAATACTGTCTCAATTCTGCGAAACTGGCAAAATCCTACAAAACGGGGGAAAACGGGGGAAAACGGGCGCCCGTACGCTGCGCAGCCGCGTTTGTTCGCGGGTTTTTACGCACCGCGTGCGCGCGCGCGCGCGCGCGCCTCACCACCCCGAAAAACCAGGAAGAAAACCGCATGAAAAGCCGTCATAAAAGTTTGCAAAGCGGCTTTTTGGGGCAGAACTAATGTCGTTTCCAGCCTCGCTTTTGCTGTGTGGGCAGCAGTGGCACCGCAGACACGCAGTTGAACATGTGAAACGAACCCCGGGGGGGAGCCGTGTCGCGCGGGGTCGGACGTTTGATCGACTTCCCAGAAGGTTATCGATCGACCTGCGAGGGGCTGTATTTAAGCGGGCAGGTGAGGCGCGTTCGGAGCCCCGCGCACCGCACACTGGCAGCCCGGTGAGCGTGTCGGCATGTCGCCCGGTGCTGTCGCCGCCGCTGTCGCCAGCGTCGCCGCCGTCCTGCTCAGTGTGGCACTGGGCGGCGCTGCGGTGCTCTGCGCTGCGCTCCCCCCCTCTGGGCCGCAGTACTCCGGCGGCTGGGGGCTCTCCGTCCGCCTCAGGCACCTGTACGCGACCGGCAGCGGCCTCCATGTGCGGATCGGCGCCGACGGACGAGTGGACGGGTCGGCGGCGCAGGGTCCCTACAGTGAGTAGCAGCCGCCGCGGTCCACGGATCCACGGATTTTCCCACCTTTTTCTTTTTTCTTCCCACGTCTAGTTCAGCTTTATTCGTCCTTATTTGCATCACAGCTTTGCCCACAGAAACTTATGATGCCAGACATGCAGGGCGATTGAAAAAGAACTGAACACTTTAAGAAAATGGATTAGAAATTTAGATCCATAATTTATAACAGTTTAGTCCCTGGTGGGATCCTGGTGGGATCCCAGCGGTCTGGAGCCCCTCACTGGGTGCCGGGGTACCGGACTACACCGTGGGTGGGATGCCGGTCCACGGCAGGGTGGCCACACACGCATTCACACGCCGTGGGTGGTTCAGAGTCACCCGAAACACGTCCGTGGATGGAAACCCGCACAGACATGGGAGGGGGATTCGATCCCACCTTCCGGTGCTGTGAGGTACCAGCCCAACCTGCTTCAACTGCTTTTTCTCACCAGTATTAATGATGACAAATAATTTATGTGGATAAAATGATAGTATAAAACCACCTTGTGCTGCAGTGCAAATCTACTCGACATCTTCCGAAAAACTCCACTTGCGTCTGTTAACTTTGTTGGACTTTATTCAGTAATTGAATGCAAACTTTTTAAAATGTGCACATCGGTCCTGTCCCTGTCGCTCGAATGTACTTCACATGCAGGTGGCGGTTTGCTCAAGTGGCCAGAGATCGAATGAGTATTTTTCTTCTCACCATTTTCATCCTTGTTTTTTAGGTCTAGTGGAAATGCGGCCTGTAGATACCGGCGTCGTTGTCATCAAAGGGGTGACAAGCGCCTGCTACCTCTGCATGGACCCAAGTGGGAAACTGTATGGATCCGTAAGTCCCCTTTTCGCGAGGCTGTGACACACACACACGCACACACAAGCTGTCCCAAAAACCACTGCAACTTTAGACACATTCACTTTTACTGTCTGACTTTCAGGCAGAAGAATCGTGTGCGGAGCTTCATATAAAAGAGCTCCCGGATTTGCCGTTGGCCACAAGTGCATTCCTCCTGCCTCGCTGTTGCAAGAGCAGCAGATAAAATGCATGTGAGCACATAGCTGTCCTTTAAAGGCAGCGTGTTTGAAGAAAGGCACTCGCGGGGGTCAATAAATGGGCACCTGTGTCAACTCTGTGAGAGCCGACCCCCGGGAGCCAGTCCTGCCCCGCCTGCCCGCTCAGAGAAGCAGCCCGCCGACGAAAACACGCGGCGTCTATGACGCCCAAAGCGCGCGCGAAATAAAATCTCCTCGCAGTATTTTTCAAATATTTAAAAAAGAAAAACGGCATTCAGCTGTGATGGCAGAAAAGTTTGAAAAACGACGCAGCCGAACTCCTCTCTGAGCCGATACCCCTTCGGTCTGAAGGCGAGGATGAAACGCGAGCCCCGCTTAAGTCGGTTATGGGAGGATGTTTCCAAGACAGGAATTAGAATCGCGTTCAACAGATCCGCCGCAGCGACCTTTGGCCGACGTGTGTGCTCGGGGTACGGCAACGGCGGCCCCCGGCCGCAGAGCGGGTCCAACTCGCGCAAACAGCCCTGGAGGAATAGCCCTTCGTGTCTTTCCGGATCTGACCGTTGATTCTGTCTTGCTCTCTCCAGCCCGTCTACGTGAAGGACGAATGCTGCTTTGTCGAGCACGTCCTTCCCAACGGATACAACCTGTACGTGCTGGAAAAATACGGCCTGGCGCTGAGCCTTCACGGAGGCAGCGTGACAAGACGCCAGGCCCAAGACAGAGGTGTCACTTCAGGGTCCTTATTCCTGCCCATGGTGAGCAGACTTCCTCCGGAGGCAGAGGATGTCGGGCGGACCGACGCCGAAGGATCCGAAAACCGCCGACTCGAGCTGGACAGCATGGACCCCTTCGGCGAATCGTCGTGGGCTGTTGTGAACAGCCCGAGTTTTAGCTAAGCTGGAAAACCTTTGCAGTCCTTAAAGGTTTTTGGGAAGGGGGGGGGCATGGAAGAAAATGTTTAACTGTCTTGGAATCCTTCCGTGGTCAATAACCACCCGACCAAAAGCCGGTCACAGCGGTCCGTAGCGTGACAGCAGGGGGTCCCAATGCAGGGTGCACCTTCAGTGGGTCCTCAGTCCATTGCAAGCCAGTTAAACACACACACACACACAGCGATCTGGTGTCATCGCTTCAGCTGCAACACATCTTTGTACTGAGGGAGGAATCCGAACCAGCCTCATGTGAACGGGACTGGGAACACATTTAAAAGCCACTTTGTGGGATTCAAACCCACGTCCCGAATCCACAGTCCAGAAGGTGTTAAGGCACCAGCGACTCTGGCCTCACCAGTCGACACGCAAGCAGTTTTTATCTTCCACCGTAACGGAGCTGCAGAAATTCCGAGAAGGCATCTGAGCTTCAAAGCGCGCCATTCCGCACCTCCGCTGCACAGTGGCACAAAGAACTTTCTGGAAAGGACTGCGACTTCGATCGGTTTGCTTTCGCTTTTTTTTGGAACCATTTTTGTTCCTTGCACAGCTGATATTTTTGCGCTCTTTTCTGTACCTGCTTTTGAGCAGCGTGTCTCTGTCGTTCTTGATGCTTCTGCATTTCCTTTTGTAAGCAGCATATATATATATTTGCAGAATTTATTTTTGTATCAGTTTGTAAATAATGTTTCGCAAATGCACACAAATATTTGGTAATTGTTCTGAACGGATTCCAGCCTCCTGTCATCTGTTTGAGGTCATTAATATAAGGGTGGTGGGGAAGGAAAGCTGTTAAACCGGTTTATTGCCGCATATCTTCGGACTGTGGGAGAAAACCGGGGTGAACTGTTTCTCGTAAATGGCGTCTTGACATTCGCCGTCTTGGTTGCTCCGGGTGTAAAATACAGAGCGGGGCGAAGGCGCAGGTAGCGTGTGGGACTGGTGACCTGAACACTGCTACTTTCTCGCAAGATCCGTACTATTTTTTCTTGCAATACCTGTGAGAACCAGACTTACCCTGAATTATTCCAGTAAAACTCTCAGCTGTGCAAACGGATGCAGAACCTTAAGCTGCTTCGCTTAAGAATGAATTTTTTTAATAACAACCGTCCCACACAGCGACTTCAGCACCGAAATATACATCTTGGGGTCTCTGAAGGGTGGGAGGGTCACTTGTGTTCAGTTTTCTCCAAGTTCCTCTGTTGTCTTACAGCAGCTTTATTTGTATCTGCAGCTGAACGATTTCAGGGGCAAAAGTAGCAAAATATTTATCAGCCACAAACTAAAACAGGCCAAGAATTAAAAACACCGTTTTAAGGTGAGCCCTTTTTTTAAATGATTTTTTTAAGGTTGTCGCCGCAGGTATTTGCTTAAATTCTAAGTTGTGAAAATACAACAGTCCTTTATGCGGTTGTTTCCGGACCGCGGCGGCGCCAGTGGAGGCTAACTTGGCTGGAGATAGTTCTCTGTGAGACGTTTCTTTGCTGCTGTGCTGAAGAAATGTCGGAGAAGAAGAAAGCAGAGCAGATGCCACACTTCCTTCATGTGGTGAAGGAGGAGGACAGCACCTCACTCCCTGCTGCCGGATCCCAGAAAGGGCCCAAAGATGGAGGGACGCAAAATCCAGAAGAATCTCACAAGTGATGAACTGAATATTTATATATAAGGGAAATTAAGGCAAAAAATCATTTTTCTAGCAATATTCTGCCTAAGTCCACTTCCGAAAAGTCATACAGGCAGCGTTATTTTAGCCAAATATAATATATAGTGACGTGATAAAATCAGAATACAGCTGTTCCGTCCGCAGCTTTAAATACATAAATACTGAGCTGTGGAACGTTACACAGAAACACTTGTGTCTATTGACGCCTCGCGTCAAAGTTACACGACCAGGCGTGTTTTGCACACTAAGGTGTTTACAGCGATTTACCCATTTTTACAGGATACAGCATCATTTTCACTCGGAATTCTGGGTAAGTGCTGGGCTCAGAGCTACTACAGCGGGCGCTGCCATTCAAATCTGGGTAGCTTTAGCCATTACACCCCCTTGTGACCCCATCTGAAAGTGTGCACAGTAAAAAATATACATACGTAATAATATAACGCATGGTATATACATTATATTTATATTAGACATATTTAAATTAGCCTCCTGCATAAATGGGCGAATCACTGCAACCACCTTAGCGTCTTGTATGTAACTTTAAAAAAAGTCAGTAAATAAAACTAAATAAATAAATGAACTACACACACACACACACACACAGAATTCAGCTGCTGCTGTGTCTAAACACAGACAAGAGCATCGAAAGCCTCCAGTCTGCATTTGGGAAAACGAAACCAGAACCGCACATATTCACGCAGAGAGTTTTGAGCCGACGACAAAAAGCCTGTGTTTTACGCCCGGCGTGGGGCCTGGCCGGGAGCAGGCCCCGCCGGCATTGTGGGACGGCCGTACGGCGGGACGCTGTGCCGTTTTGTTCCGCCGCCGCATGGCAGCCTTCCTCCCCGCACGACAGATCGGGCTTCACAGGGACAAAGGCGACCCGGGGGCTGACAGCTGGCCTGTGTGTCCGGCGGCAGGTGAGCACCGGGCTGGCGGCGCTTTCAGAGGGGTCCAGATTTGGATGACGGTCAACACACCTTTTACCTGCATTAGGCAACATTAAACCTGGGCTGGGGTTACCCCCCCCCCCCCCGGTGAAACGCGCAGAATGGCCAAGGGAGCCGAAAGATCTAATGCCGGATCGCGTTTGGACAGCCGGACCCGTTCGGCCGGCTTCAGGTTGTTAATATTATTATGAAATATTAATATTCAGCAAGGTTATTGTTTTTCAGATGTTGTCCTCCGAGTGACGCTGCTGCTTACCCCGATTTACCATCGTCACGTCATGCGTGGCAGCAGGTGACGTAGCGGTCGGAGATGCCTCAAAAATTCCCCGGCTGCATAAACAGGTAACAAAACAAGGTAAACTAACACTGTCGGTGGCTCAGAAAAGATGTTAGCTAAATAAGTAAGAATAACTACCAGAGTTGAGGGGACAATGGCAGGAGGTGTGATCTGAGCCCTGTGACCCCAAGGCAAAACCAAAGGATTTATTAGTCATTATTTAACTTTTCCCGGTTTGTTTTGTCGCACGCGAGACCGCAGGAGCCGAACAGCAGGTGGCGTAGCGGTTGCAGCCGTCGCTTTTCAAGAAAAGCGGCACGGTTTGAATTTTACTGACAACACCGCACCCAGGAGCGAGCTGCTCACCCGGTACCGTAGGAATTATCACAACTGTTTAAACAGGTAAATAACCGACGAAGCGTCAACTTTGCTTGTTTTATTCCGCGACTGGACCTTCTGCAATGACCGTCGGCAGCGGCGGTTTGAAGCGGCTCATTTCGATGACGATTCTCACTGAACACGGCGGAGCTTTGCTGGCGACTTCAGACGTTCGGTTACTTCCTCAGCGCTCGGCAGGTCACCAGCAGGCCGCCGACCTCTCTTTCTAAAGCCGATCGGATTTTACCAGCCTGCTAAATATTTGGAAATATTTAGTCTGTATATTTCTAAATATACCCTGCACGGCCCCCTCGTGCCCCGGTGGCATCTCAGGGGTGGTTTACTGCTTTATGAGCCCAAAAAGACCAAACAAAAGGAAAATGATCCAAGGGCTGAAACACCGTGTGACTAATTCCGAACGCGGCCGGAGCAGCGTGGGGGGGTGGGTAGAGCACGAGCTGAGAAAGCGAGGCCGTTCCTTTGGTTCCCTTCCAGCTGGGCAGTTCTGCCGGGGGGGGGGTGGTGGTCAGTAAATGCAGGAATTTCAGAGGCAGGTGGCAAACGGGAACCGCCGGGAGGCGGGTGGGTTTTTGGGGGGAGGAGGAGGGGGGGCATGACAAATGCTGCCACCGCACATCGCAAACCCTCAAAAGTCCCCCTGCCGAACCACCACAGCGGCGTTGCGGTATCCCGGCTCACCCCCCCCCCCCCCCCCCCCCCCCCCCCCCCCCCCCCCCCCCCCCCCCCCCCCCCCCCCCNCCCCCCCCCCCCCCCCGCCTTATCCCACCCCCCCATCTTTCACAGCCATCCACCTGGCAATGATAAATGTGCAATTTGCTTTTCAGTGCAAACTGAACAAAGAGCGACGGCGGAGCACAACCTGATTACCCAGGAGCAGAAGGGGCCGAGCAGCGCGCTGCACGACCCCGGCAAAGGGGCGCATTGAAGGGGCCTGAATGCCAGAAGTATTCGCCATTTATCTTAGGCTGAAGGCGCTCGCCGAGATGCGGGTCGAAGCCGCTCGGCGGCGGGAAGGGCGGCTTTTTTGGCGACAAAAGGGGAAACAAACGGGCCCACCCCCGGCGAAACCGGCACGCATGTCGAGAAGCGCGAGGTCCCGAACCCCCCGGGGCCTGGCGCCGCTGGACGGGGGCCTGCAAAGTCGATTCTCTGCTCTCTTCGTGCCACAGACTCTACAGATGTTTTACATTCTTCTCACTGCCCTCCAGCCACTATCTCACACTTATTTGTCCCTCGCTTGTGCTGCGATGCTTGTTTGGCACGCATGCTTGTTTGAGACCCCCTTTATGCAGCCTGGTCGTTTTTACCACGTCAGTCCAGAGTTAGCAGCAGGATTCGAACCCGGGTCCATTGAGGGTGGGGGGGGGGGGTGACGGCTGTCATTTACACGTTCACTGTATCAAGTAAATATAAAAGAATTTGTATGAAATTGTTATAAAAAAGTTGCTTTTTCATATATAAAGACATCTGTGTACATTTTTGGATGGATGAGAAAAACGGGAAAAAAAATCAGGACAACAGATTTGGCAAATTTCTTTAGTTCTAGAGAAAGTTGCTGCTCGAGACACAACCGTTTTGGGTGTGTGGATGAAACAGCCTGTGTATTTCACACCGTAGGGGAAAACAAACAAACAAAACGTTACAAAAAGCCAGCACTTCAGTTCTGTTTTCTCGGGTCAATCGTTGGGCTTTTGACATCCACAACCTCGGTCTCAAAACGCGACGCGCTCAGTTCCACCGGACAAACTGACAAACCGCCGGCGTCTCCTTGTTCCTCTGCGGCCAGTGATTTTAGACCCCCCCTCCCCACGTGGCTCATCCGAAGCGTTCGATAAAAGTCTCAGTACACCGGAGCAACGCTGCGGTTTTCTTACAGACTCTAAGCGCTTCCAAAAGGCGGTCACTTCACCGAGGACTTGTGCACTGGGGGACCCTCCTGGGTCCTGGGTTTGCCAGCACTTTGACTCCACGATGCTTCGCCCTCTTAACCCCGACAAACACGCATAGCGGCGTCACATCTGTGGCTGAACGGGTTCTCCTGTCCCGGAGCTGCGCAGGGTTATTTTAAGCGATGTTCTCCAAGAAGTGGAGAAAGGCCTGAGATAAACGCCTGGAAGAAAAAAAAGAGTGGACTGAAGCGAGGACAAGACAACAGGGATGCAGGGACAAGGACAAAATAAGGCAGTGTTTTTCAACATATCTACTTGACATTTATTGTGCAGTGAAATACACGTGATTAATGGCAAGTCTCCAGGCTTTTGCATTGATGATAGACCAGGTACATTTTAAATGAGAGCTATGTTAAATTACTACCGGAAAATACACTATGGCTTCAAAAGTAGACATGCCATTTTTAAAAAAAAAAAACAAAAAAAACAAAAAAAATCCATCATATTGGCTTTGATTTTGTACAAAAGCTTTATAAATATATAAAAGTTGGCCTTCAATGGCCTAATTAGGGGGATACAGTCTCTTTCAATGAAACAGTTTAAAACTCAAGGAGTTATATTATCAGGTTTGCTATGGCACCAGTTTAAACAATGATCTCTACTCGCTCCCTGCAGGACCCATTTGGAAAATGAAAAAAATGCATATGAATTTGCAGTTCAACAGAGCTATCAGGCACTGAACATGACAAACAAAACAAAATTAAATTAAAAAAAAAGTAAAAACACGGACTAATTTCAACCATAGATCTCGCCTTTAGCATGAGGTATTATGAAAAAAAAATTTAAAAAAAGGAACCTTTGTCTAATTCTTTTTTTTTTTTCTTTTTTTTTTGGAATAGCGCAGAAATCACATTAAGTAAAAACTGATCACATAAAACAAACTACCAAAAAAACAAAAAAAAAAAAAATAAAATGTCAATATCATAATTTTCTATGAGAAAATTAAAACCTATCACATGGCAGTATATTGACATTACAATAAAACAATGATCCACAAAAATAGCAGCAAAACATTTAGATAAGAAAAAAAAAGCATTATCATGTTTTCTTGTTTCATTTATAAAAACGATACTTTGCTGGGAATTCCTCCGTAGCAGCTCAATAAGGCATGTGCACTCGATTCTCATCATTTCCCCCCACAATGTACAATCGACCCCTCGATTCGGCGACTACTCATTTACACCAGCCCCTCACCTGACCCCCCCCAGCAACCTCAGCTACTCGCCCCTCCACCTTCGAGCCTCCTTTTTCCGCAACAATATGCCGTCGAATACGTGCAAAATCTTACAGCTACAACACGTGTGAAGGCGGGGGAAACGTCACTACTGTTATATTTTATCGCAATACCTGTGTCCGTTCTCAGCGTTTTCTAAGCAGGGCCTGCTGACGGGAATGAAGTTCTCGTGCTCAACAATCGCACATTGCTCTGTTAGCAACCATGTACTTAGGTTTAATAAAATAGCGAGGAAGGCGGATCTTCCTTTTCTTAACTGTACTGGCCTCAAGAGGAGGATATTTAGCAATAAATAAATCTCAATGCTTACTAAAACTACACCGTACATTAGTGTTTCAAATGCTTCAGATGCTGTTCAAGAAGACAAAAAAACAAAGCCAGTCTGCGCCATCGAACACACGCGCAACCCCCCCCCCCCCCCCCCCCCCCCCCCCCCCCCCCCCCCCCCCCCCCCCCCCCCCCCCCCCCCCCCCCCCCCCCCCCCCCCCCCCCCCCCCCCCCCCCCCCCCCCCCCCCCCCCCCCCCCCCCCCCCCCCNGCCCGCTAAGCCACACGTCTCCGGGGCCTCCTTTCCTCTCACGAGCGACGCAGCGGCGAAAGGGACCCGGTCTGCATTGCACAAACAGGTCTGTAATCCCGAAACCATTCCATTCCAATCGGAAATTTCCCCCCCGTGGTTTTCCAAACGAGTCGGCAATATCTTAATGGACTGAAAGTGCTCTCAGATGGAATGGTTTTAGAAAAAGAAGTCAAACAAACAACCATAACAATAGTCAAAAAAAGACTGTGGACAAAGAGCGGCTTTATAAGGACTTCAGCTATACATCAGCTTGTTGTTCGCCAGCTATTGCAGTTGCCTGAACGACGGATAATCGATGCCAAGGAAACTACTAGAAACTCCGTTTGCCGGCTGTACGTTACTGAGCAAATATCTGGCCTTTACACGCGAAAAAGTCTTTTATGCCTCACAAGCCGAAACTTCCAGCAATCCACAGCCTTTAAAGGAATAACATAGAATAATGTGTGCTAAACAAATATACAATATGCGGTTACATTAACCATTTCAAAAGAGAAGATGATTAAAATCTAAAGATTCTAAATTTCTTAAAAAAAGCCTAGACAAATATAATAAAGTGACTAAAGGCAAAAGCTAGCGGTCGCGTAAAGCTAGAGTGTGAAACAGCCGGATTCCGTGAGAAGCCGCAACGTTTTGCTAACAAACGCCTCTTCTCTTTAAGAAATGGTTTTACACACTTAAAAAAAAAAAAAAGGCATCAGACACACCGTCCGGAGATGAAGCCAGACTCATTACACCTAAATTTCAAAGTTTTTTTTTTTTTTTTTTTTAGTTTTCCAAATTTTTAGGCACAGACCGTCTGTACTCACAAACACTCGCTGATAAATGTCTCGGACTGAAATAAATATCTAGTTTGGTGGTATACGGAGTTTTTTCTCTTTTTTACAAACTTTTTTTCCTTTGTCTTTTTTGGAATATTATCAAAAGATTTGTTTTTTTGCTGCTTTTTTTTCGTTTATTCGCCACAGGGCAAAGGAAAGAGGGAGCAAAGATGAGAGGAGGGGCATTTTTATCCCTTCTTGTCTGGCAGCTGCGTTGCGTCCTTGGATCACGTGGGCACGAGGGAGCGTGCTCAGGGGGCGGGGTCCTTCGCCTGGGGGAGGGGCCTTCCTCTGCCCCCTCCCCCCCCTTGAGCCTCTGGGTGGCGCTCTCGATGTGGGCCTGAGCTCGACAGACCTTTCTGCTCAGATGTTCACATCCCGCACGTCTGTGGGCGTGCAGGAGAGGTCCGCCTCCTCGGCGACACCCTTGGGGTCTGTAGAGACGGCGTGGTTCTGCTGCGCCTGCCGCAGGCTGATCTCCAGCAGGGACTCGATCTGCTCCTGACACGCTCTCAGGCAGTCCTGCAGGGAACGTAAAACCATCTCAACACCGTGGCCGCCCGACGTTCACAACCACTGCCTGGTTCGCTTATTTCATCTACTCCACAGAGAAGAAAAGGACTCAAGTGGGAGTACGTTCACCTGAAACGTTCAGTGTATTCAGAGCGCTGCTACATAAAGGTAAATTCAATTAAATTAAAACAGTGGTAAAACAGTGACTAAAGGTGCACAGCCATCCCCCGTTTACATTCTTCTCTCCTTGTACAGCAGCAGATATTTAGCAATGACATCTGGACACAAAGCCGCAGCAGATCCCCCTCGCTGGTGTTCAGCATTTATCCGCTCGCGGTTCGGACGTTATGACGGGTAGGTGATGCAATATTTTACGGGGCATGAATACGGGTGCGATTCGGCTTTATCGCAGACCAGAAGCTAAAGACACCCAGAGGAGAAAATATAAGCAACACACGTAATGCGCCTCAAAATACCAACACATTACAGACGCAGAGTTTTTGTACACACTCTGGCTGGAAAATGCTGCAACATAAATCATTGTCACCTTAAAAAAATAAGATATTTTTGGATCAAAAAAATTTAAAAAAAAAACTACACTGGGCTAAAATACATTATTGGAGGAGCGTCACGCTTAAAGAAGACATACGGCATATTTGGAGCAACGGAAACGGTTGCTGAGCGAAAAACACAAAAACGCCTGTTTATCGGGTGTTTATCTCGCCTTTTTTCCTCAGCGAGCAGAGCAGCGCTTTGCCGCAAAGCGTCGCGCTTTCAGCGCAGCAGAAGCTCCGCCATCTCCGCACGCGGCTCAGGCGCGTCCCCTGGCCGGCGACACGCGCCCCGCAGCATCGAGAGCCGTGGCCGCGGAACCGATGCCGCGGGGTGCCCCACGTGAAGCCTCCGCTGTGTTTCTTTCTTGAGGCGACATCTGTCTGACCCCTGTCCCAGCAGCCACGACGGCACGTGAAAAGGCTCCTCTGAAGCGTAAGCGTTTGCATGACTGCCAGTGAATGGGTCCGGCATGAGAAAAAGGAGGAAGGCCTCAGATGTTTCTTAAGGGGAGATATAAAGTAGAGCTTATTCAACCATTCCCTTGTCTTAGCATCTATTAATTTCTCCAGCGCTGCTGGGAGAAGCTTTGCATATCCTCCCGACACCCAGCCTTTCATTTCTGTCCACTCCAGAGGACACGTCTTCAACGGAATCTAAAGGAGGACCTTCTGCCTTTCATACGTCACGTACTCATTCGGCGCCAGAACATCCCAAACTTTTTTTTTTTTTTTTTGCTGACTCGTCACCCACGCGTCAAATAAAGTAGAGAACCGCGTCTCGATAAATCACACCCTTCAATTCGTACTACAGATTCCGAGTGCACCGTTCAGGCTGGGTCTTCCCTCTTGTTTGGCTCGACTTCTGCGGGACTCCTGTAACAAACCGCTATTATAAAACATTCCTCGCGGGATATTAAAGTACGGTGACATTTAAATGAGTTATTGCGGAGCGGGAATTTGCGGCCGGCGCGCACCGGCAACAATGCCGGAACACTGAGCCCCCGCAGCCCTGGCTGGGAGGGCTGGAGGATTAGGAGGAGGACAATGGGCCGAAACCTAATCTGGTCCGGTGAATTCCTGGCCCCGAAACAATGAGAGGTAAAGCAGCAATTCACTGAAAGGAGGATATGAGGGACAGACCCATTCAAGCGGTGGGGGGGACGGGGGGACGGACGGGGGGCAGAGGGAGGGGGTGTTGCCCCAAGGGCCCTAATTCTAATCATTGGGCTCTAATTACCTGGGATCAAAGAGACAAGAGGAAACTGGAGTCTCGGCAGTGAGAAAACGCAAAGTTATGATCCGCTGCTGGTTTCTAACCTTTATGAAAGAATATCACTTTAGCAGTTTGAAAAGGTATGAAAATCCACCTGTAAGCTTGAGGTTAATGTCGATTTTTCTAGCAACGGGGCCGCATGGTAGAAGGTATCTGAAATGCGACTTTGCCGTAACCAATTCCGCAAAGCGCACCGACCGGTTTTTCGCACAGCTTTGTTCGAGTAAACGTGCGTGATAGAAAAATGCGGAAAAAAAACACGCCGAAAGTCCTATTTCACCTCCTTTCCGGCCCACGATGTGGGGGGCTTCTGAAGCACTGGCAGGTTGCTTTGACGCTCAGTCAGCAGGGGTCTTCTCACACCTGCTTCAACGCAGGTGAACGCAACCTGGCAACCTGTGCAGACCTTGGTTGTCGCGCACTGTGTGTGTGTGTGTGTGTGTGT
Organism: Arapaima gigas; assembly: GCA_900497675.1. Classification (NCBI taxonomy): domain Eukaryota; kingdom Metazoa; phylum Chordata; class Actinopteri; order Osteoglossiformes; family Osteoglossidae; genus Arapaima; species Arapaima gigas. The sequence goes on from UFQX01000798.1 coordinate 58,774, forward strand.
GTGTTGCCGGCGTGAACATTTACCGGGTCGCTCTTGATGACCTGCGACAGGAAGTCTGTGAGGCTCTGGGAGGACAGCAGGGTGTCGGCGCTCTTGAGGTGCAGGCCCTGGATGGCCGCCGCCACGCTGCCGGCCGCGATCATGGAGGGAGGGCTGGCGATGAATTTCACATCTGGAAGGAGATGGCAAAACACGGGTCACGCCGGGACCTCGGTGACGACTACGAGGGCACACTGAGCAAAGCTAAGCCCGAGAGGCCAAATCACCGTTTCGCCTGCAGATGTTGACAAACAAGCGGCAGGATTTGCTCGGTCGGTCGAGCACTGAAAGACCAGCAGGGGGCGCAGTGGTGAGAGCTCACGGCGGCCCGGTTCACCTCCCTCCTGTCTGTCACACGATGATCAAAGATACCCCAAAACGCCCCAGCAGACATCTCCCGGCTGTATAAACGGTCCAAGCATTGCAAGTAGCTTAACTGCGTGAGTCGATTTGGAGAAAAGCGTGAGATTGACAGATAAATGTCCACGCAAAGGACTGGAGAGGTTGGGACGGCCACAGAACGGTGAGCGAAAATCTGAAAGTGACACCCCCGCCGGCGGGTGTCCCCACATCCGCCCTGCGTGGCAAATATTGTATGTCAGTCCGCGCATTTGCATGTTATTCATTCGACGCTTTTCCTAATGTGACTTTCAACGTTAAGCTACTTACAGGCTAAGAGCAATTTTACCGGGCAAATTAGGGTCCTTCCATCAACCTGTCAACCTCGCCGGTCACACCCCCCCCCTCCAGGCGTTACCCACGAGCACGCAAATTCCCACCCTTTCCGCAGCGTGCCGATTCGATCGCGCGGGTTCACCTGCTGCTGGTAAGTCAAGGCCTTTTGAAAAAGGAGAGTCTTCTTCTGCCGAGGAAGTCCGTTCATCTGGAGAACTGCTGAGTATCGATACTCCAAAGACGGACCTCCCCCAGGCAAAAGACAATGGCCCTTCCTCTTCCCATCCAGAAGCTTCCATGCTCTCATCCTCCTTACGTGCCACTAAATCACCATTCAGATCACTCCCGGCGAGCGTCCGTTAAAAAGAACAACACTTCCCGCTTCCTTTTTCAAGTGCGGGGCGAGAATAATAAATCCACACAGGGGCCGCTCTCACACTCCTGGCGGCCCGCCGGGGAGAGGACCCCCCCCCCCCCAAGCGCACCCCCCCCACCGGAACCGCGGTTCGCTTGCCCGGGCCCATTGTCGGAAGNGCCGGGGAGAGGACCCCCCCCCCCCAAGCGCACCGCCACCACCGGAACAGCGGTTCGCTTGCCCGGGCCCATTGTCGGAAGCAACGTCCAATTTATGGACCGCGTCAGCCATTAATTTCGGCCTAATAATTTAAAGAGGCCCCTCCAGCGTGTAAACGGACGCCGATGCCCCAACCGGACCCCCGTCTCCCCCACCGCGTAATTTCAGATCCCCTCCTTCGCAGACGAGGTCCTCCAAAACAAATGTCGAGTGCCGCGAGATGTATTGGACCTGATGGGAACACAAAGACCGCGGCGGTGCCCCCCCTCCCCCCACCCCACGCTCCTCACATTCATCTGGGCCCATATCCCTGCTAACCTGTCCCGAAATAAAGCGCAGCAAAGCCCTGGAGCCTCGCCAGCGCGTCAGCCACCCTGAAGGCAAGACAAAGCAGGAAGGCCTGCTTCTAGAAGGAACAAAAAAACCAACAGTGGAGAAAAAGAATCATCTGCCCCTCTCCTCAGCCGAGAGACAGGGGGTTGGGGGGGGGGGCGGGTGAAGATACTGAAGATACTTCAGCGGGGCAAATCAAAATGTCTTGTCAGGCGGACGACGCAACAGGTTTCGACCAGGCCAGCGCCGTCAACAGCGTTCGGGAGCGGAGATAGTCGGCGGCTGCCTCTCCTTAAAGGCTCCGAAACCCGCGGCAAGACCACCTCCAAGGGTTTGAAGACCACCTGTACAGGACGGGCACCTCACACTACGCAGCTCAGCCTGTTTCGTCTCTGCCAGGGGAGATACGAACACCCGAACGACATTAGGTCAAAACCAACTGCCCAGATGCCACGGTAAAGGCCGTTTGTGGCTCTTTTAAGTAAAACAACAACAAACACGGCTGAGAGACCCCCGAACGAGTGCAAAGGCAGTGTTCGTGCATATTATCTAATCGCGGCGTATGCGCGAGGTCGTGCGAGGTCCGCTTTAAGTTTCAGATGCATCACCGCAGGACACGAGCCGCAGAGGTTCGTTCGCTTGTTTAAATAATCCGCCGAAAACGTAAACAAGAGCATTCTGGGCACCGGGGTCCAAACAAACAAATAATATTGTTGTATTATATCGTCAAAGCAGCCCGGGGGGTGTCTGTCTGCTGCCTCTCTGGCGTCTGAACAGATTTTGGATGCATCCAGAACAGGACAGGTCTGCAGCCCCAAAACCGCACGTGATGCAATCCCCCCGCCCCCCCCCCACCCACCACCCAAACACCACCCCTCCTCTTGCACCAGGGGGCAGCAGAGCGAGCGGTTGGCCGGGTCACTCCCGCCTTACCTGTTGCACAGAGAGCCACAAACGTCTGGGCGTGTTTGCGCAGGATCTGCGTGGTGTCCTGGTGGACGGGCAGTTTGGAGAGGAAGTGTTCAATGAAATCGTGCGGCGTCACTGAGGCTAGATCCCATTTCAGTTTATTCAGCGCCAGCAGTTCCATTTGCTGCGGGGAAAACAAAAAAAAAAAAAACAAAAACAAAAACAAAAAAAAAACCACAGCGATCACTCATCCGCTTAAAGAAATAGTCCCAGGAGCCGCTAGAGGGCGACACTCTCCGCAAAGCAGAGAGGTCCACTCGTGAGGCGCTGCATGTGAGGGGCTTTAAGAGCGAATTAAAGCAATTTTACACGGATTTAAGCGCAAAAACAACTTATTTCGCTGCGCAAAATAATAAACACTTTGCAATTCCCCTAGCAGGTCGCAATGCAGTAAAGGGGGAAACACGGCAGTTTTTAGCTGCCAAACACATGCAACACCAGGGCAACACAGACCGACAGCCGAACGAAGCACAGTTTTGTCGGACAACATCACGTGCGACATATACAGGTGGTTGTTGGTTTCTCAGGGGTCCCCGCGCGGATTTACCAAGAGCTCGCTGGGTCTGATGGAGTTGTCGGTGTAAATGCACAACTTCTCGGCGGTCAGCGGGATGGTCTCCTTCATCTTAGAAGCCAGAAACATGCAGGTAGCTCCCAGTAGCTGCAGCCTGGACTTCTTTATGGGCTCCACAGACAAAAATCTGTCCAAATAATTCATAGCCAAAGGAAAAACCTCCTCTTCGCATTTCTGCTCCTCACAGACCTGGGAAGGAAATTGAAAACACAACAGAAATGTATTGAGACACTTTGTGTAAATATTTTAATAGCAGCGGTGGAAAAATAAAGCAGCGATGCGTTTAAAGGGAAAGTAGAAGCGAAGCAAAATGTTTCGGGTTTTTTTTTTTTTTTTTTTTTTTTAAAGCAGCGCAACTCTAAGCCGCCGTATTTCTGGACGTGTAGCAAAATGCTACGCGTTTTAACTCTATGGAAGTTTAAGAAAGTTTCTCAAAAGTTGTTTTTGTGCGACCGCGATGGCCGTCGCACAGGTTGCCGAGGATGTCACTGCGTTTTTGTTAATATTTTCAGCCATTTTATTCTAAGACACAAAGGTGGCGTCCGCCGCTCGGCGCGGGACAATTTCCTACTTCGTCATCTTTTCAAAAAATATTTAAAAATAGTTCAAAATTGTTACGGGGCAAAAGCGAACCGTGGAAACGTTGTTAGCCCTGCGCTTTATTGTCCGGCGCAAAAAAAGTCCTCAAATTTAACTCGTTTTGCCGGCAAAAACAGCTAAAGTTGCACCCATCGCGCGCGACGTTCTCGGCTCGCGCCGACCGGCGACTTCAAAAATTAATAAAAAATATTTCGGAGGAGAAAACGCGCGCGCAAACGCGGTGTAAATGTTTAGAAGTGCGCGTTCGTTGATATTTCGCGCCTTTCGTCACAATGTCGAGGACAGAAAAGGTGATTTTTGGACGTTTTGAGGAGCGACCTTCAGGGGCTCGGTTGGCCGCTGCGGAGCTGAAACAAAACGCTGAGCAGAAATGAGACGTTTTCTTTCCAAAGTCCGCGTGAAACGACACGAGCTGTGGAAAGAAACCGGGGCGGCGACCCCCGCGCCGCCGGTGTCACCCCCATCATCGCTGCCGATCTTGACTTTATTCAACACTTTGGTTAAGGGAACAAAGATGGCGCGTATTACTGGCACAAGTCGCGCTGCATACGTGTACGTCGATATTAATTCAAAATAAATACAATAAATTCTTTTTCTTCAGCTTTCCGCGCTCCAGAACGAGCCGAGCGCTTCCCTTCGCTTCGGGTGCCTTTAGGCAGGAGTGCAAGAGCCGGCGAGCTGATAAATATGCGAAATATGAATAAAAAGGTTATTTTTAGGGAAATATTATATAATGGGAGGGGGGGTGAGCGCAACTGTACAAGATTTTAACGAGCGCGCGAGGGAGTATTTTTTTTTTTTTTTTTTTTTTTTTTTTTTTTTTTTCCGTTTTTTTTTTTTTTTTTTTNGTTGGAATTTTTTTTTTTTTTTTTTTTTTTTTTTTTACAGATCAGCTGCATCGCATGAGATGTAAATCCCGACTGAGAGAGACGGAAAGTGGGTCCAAAGGGCGTTTATTCGTCGGTGTCCCGCTGTGGCCGCCGTGTTTCTCGGGCCCCGTCGGGGGGACACGAACCTCGAGCATCCACGTGGCGACGACCCTCCGCATGTACGGCACCACGTCCTTCTGCACGCACTTGAAGTAGTTGGCGGCGGGCAGGTAGTTCTCCTCGGCCCTCAGCATGGCGTGCAGCACGCGGTCGGTGAGCAGGTTCGCGTCCTGCTGCGCCCTGCGGATCGTTTCCACCTCGCAGCACAGCAGCTGCTCCATGTCTGCGGGGAGGGGGGCGGCCGTGTCGCCGGCGGCTGCGGGGCGGCTGTGTGCGCGATCCGCGGATGCTGCGCTCCGGAGCGGGAGTCAAGAAGAAGCCCCTGTGGAGGCTGTGTTGCTCGTCGCCGTCCTTCCCCGACAGAAGCGCCTTTAGCGCCGTGTGCGGTGACGTGACTGCTGGGGGGGGGGGGGGGGAANGGGGGGGTGGTGGGGGGGGGGGGGGGGGGAGATCAAAGCCTCGGCGGGGTGGGTGAGCGAGAGAGAGAGAGAGAAAGAAGGGGGGGGCGAGCCTTAAAGGGCACCAAGTTCTTGGTTCGTCCCATTGGGGGCCAGAACGCGGCTCGCTCGGCTTTTTCATTTTAAATGGGAGGGGCTTCCCTCCCCCGGCTCGCGAGGGTCGCGGAGGAGTCCGCTGGGGGTGCGTGTGTATACGGGAGTGGGGGAGGGGGAGAGCGGGGGTGCCCGTCGCCGAACGTGGGGCACGCGCGCGCACCTGACCGACACCAGCCCCGCCCCCGCTTGAGCCCCCCCGCACCGGACATCCCCAAACTCACCTGTCCGTTCAGAAACGTGTCACTTTACGCAACAGGCCGCGCGCCTGTGCAAATAAAATATTTTCTAAAATCACCGCCCGTCAGATCTCCTGTTTATTTACCGATTCCGGAGTTTGCAGGTCGGTTGTTTTATTTTATCTCACGCACAGCGAGGAACTTCTTCCACACGGACACAAACGCGCACTTTACGTGTCATCAGCCGCATCTTTCATTCGCTTGTGGACCGTGAGGAATGTTGACAGTTAAATGTTTCGTTATGCGGATTGCAGGTCTGCGCACGGGGGGGGGGGGGGGGGGGGGCCCTTTCCATCAATAGTCTGGCCTCTGCTTACTTTATGCATCTGATGCAGGTTCTCCTGGGAGTATCCAGAGGGGCCTGGTGGTGGGAGCTGGTGCCCTGAAGAAGGGGGTCCTGGACTGGGTCCCATCATGCTGTGGGTAGANCAATATAGGACAAACTAACTTCCAAAAAAGTTGGCAAAAGCCTCCCCCACTCCTCCCACGCAAACCACCCCCCCCCCCCGAATGGGAGGAAAGCGAAATGAAGGTAAACCAATAGGGGACAGTTCTGTTACCAGGCAGAACTGCATCAGGAACTGTCCCTCCGGCTGCGTGAGGGGACACTTTAAACCCCCCCCTTTCATAACTACTTTCAACAAAATCCTCCACGTTATTTATATCATATAAATACGTTACACATACAGGGCGACCGATGAACAATCCAACACGTTCATAAAAGCATTAAACGTGTAAATATCACATAAACATGTAGTCTACTGACCGGAAAAAAACCCGCGAGTTACTTTAAAAACTGGTTTAGACCACATGCTGAAAAAAATATATAGTTACTGAGTGAAACGTATGAAACTTTTCTATTCTTTTTCAGTCACCCAGTATTTTCGGTCATAAAACAAACGCACTTATTTGCGCCTCGAGGACAGAAAGGGGAAGGAGACCATGTGGCATTTTTCGCACAAAGAAGTGTGATCATGAAAACACCGAGTAAACCGTTTAAGTCTTCCAGCTCGTGTTTTTATATTTATATATATATTTTTAACAAGAATCCATTCATTAAAAATAATTGCTTGCTATGATAAACCGGGCTTTAAATACTTCACGTTTGTTATTTGCGGCTCTAAATTCGGGTCCGGATTTATATGGTACAGCATCCAGACAGGATAAGCGGGATAATAAAGAAATATCATCACGTCAAAATGATATATTTCTATTCTGCAGAACTGAACACTTTCAAAAATGTGTTACTCGGTAACTAAATATCACGTGGACATGTGGTCTAAACCAGTTTTCCGGATTTTGCCGAGTGGAAGTTTAGACCACATGTTCACATGACAATGGATGACTGGACAATACAATTATAAAAGTATTCCGTTTATTTTGAACCACCCAGTGCTGCGGTAAACTAAACACACAGTACAGTAGAGAGTTTGAGAGATTTTTCTGTAAACCCGGCGCGGCTGCAAAGCGAAACTAAAATCCCGGACGCGAAACAGGGCGCCGGACTCAAGATACTCATAACTTAGAAAGACCTGCGCACAGATTCAGCACCAGACGCCCGGCTTATACACACCGTCGTTATATCACACCATTGTCGCCATTTCTCACCGATAAATACAAATAAATACAGTTAAGAACTTCAGCACGACTCGCTGTCACTTTAAAGCCGCTGGCGAACAGCGTCGCCCACATTCCGCACATTCCTCACCGCTCGGCGCCTCCAAGAACCGAATAAACCCGCACGAGAAAGTGAGGAACGAGTTTTATTTAGTTCGTTTGAAAGTTCTCTAGTCAGGGATTATTTTAATCTGTCTTAAATATTTCCAATAAAACTGTCGTTGCGATCAAGGACTTTACTGACGTATCGTGCTCGTTAGTGAATTTGTTGATATAAATTGATGTTGATAAGGTGTTATAAGTTCCGTATTGTTTTATAGGGCCGTAAGCAGCCTTACACGTAGAATGTCGACATGTTGACGACATTTGTATTTGTAACCTGAAAACTGACAGGGGAAAGGTGACAGATGAAAATATTTAGTACAATTAACCAGAATTCTGTAAAACATAAAAAAAGGGGCAAAAACCGAATTCCCTTACAAAACGTGACCTGAGAAAGCAAAGTGATTTTAATACAAAAACCGAAATAAAATAAACTGAACTTTAACATTAACTAAAAAAAAAAAAAACATAATTGACAAGATAACCTGATTATTGCAGACAATGAGGCTGACCATGTGACTTTTTAGAGGCGATGCTATCGTGGAAAATACGGCAAGAAGTAGCGCGTGAAGTCGGAAGCCAGCATTTAAAGTCACAGATACACAGTGATGCCGCTGTTGACTTTACATGGCTCCAAAAAATAAAAGATGTTATTTTTCTGAACAGCAACAGCAGCAGCCATTATTATTGTTATTATTATTATTATTATCTAGTTAGGACAGCAAAGACATGGAAGGACAGGCTTGAACAGTAATATTTTAATGTTGTAAGACACTGTTGCTGTCAAAATAAAACTGATTAAAAACCATTGATTTATCTTACCGCTTAACACATTTTAACATTTTTGTCCAATAACACCATATTTCAAGTCACCTATGAAAGGATAAGATAGATCTTTGCATATTATTTCAGTTTCTAGTTTTTTTTTTTTTTTTTGTAATAAAAATCTGACAGCAGCTACACCCTGGATGGGAAATAATTTTCACTGGCCAAATCCACCTGAAACACATGTGTTTGGACTGTGGGAGGAAACGCACACAGACTCGGGGAGAGCGTCCAAACTCCACACACGCTGAGCCGGATTTGAGCCCAGAGCCAAACAGACTGGGTGCTGTGGGCTGCAGTGCTACCTGCTGTGTCACCACCCCACCCCACCCCACCCCACCCCACCCCACCCCACCATTAAACCAATAGTCTATATTTACAGTGTTGCATAGCAGTTTGGAAGATACATATGTCTGCAGTCATTTCTTTAAGCTGTGGCTTGAAATATTAGTTTGGAACATGACACACCCCTACTGATCCCTTCTGACAGAACCGTTCCATCAGGATGATGTGGTCATAGAGCGGAACCCCTTAACTGTATCAGTCGACGCTGGCTTTTCCTGATGTCGGGAGGTTATGAGAACGGAGCCTACAAGTGATTCAGGTGAACCATTGCCAGCAGGGTGTTGTATCTATATACTGGCCAACTTGCCCATTTTTTTCTAAACTTCTTTGCTCATGCTAGGGGAGCAGGATTTGAGAAATACCACGTCTCAGTCCTCCATGTTGTGGTTTCCCGCCAAGCAGCGCATAACCTGGTTTTACCCTGGTTTAACCCTGTTCTCACTGAACCAACCTAACTCCCTCACTGAGCCCTTAGCGCTTTAAGAAGTGATCGAAATCCAGCTGGGATCTGCTCTCCAGGACCACAGCCGACCAGTTCTGATATAAATCAACCAGCGTACAGCAGTCCACGGGCCTTCGGAGAGAGCGACGAGCATGAAGCAAAAACGACTAACAGCGTTAAACTTCTTACCATAATTTACCACTTTATACCGCTGGGGTAATTTAAAGGCAAATGTCCGGCTCAAAGCCACTACAAATTCCACTGACCACCGCTGACCACCTCCCCGCTGACCCTTTATCCTTATTGCTTATCCATATATCTTCCAATTTGTTTATTATTTATCGATATCTGTCCAGTTGCCTTCTCATCTCCTCAGTTTGTCTGAGTTGTCCTGTGTCATCATGCTGTGTGTTTAGTGCGCTGTTTCCCAGGAGAAAACGCACTTCTTTCTCTCGTACTTCTGTATACCGGCAATAATGTGTCCCTCTAACCTTGAACAAAACAGAGCCGAGTTGTCAAAGGGGCCAAAAATCAGTAAACTGTCCTGACACACACGCACACACACACACATATATATATATATATATAAAAATCTGATTTCAGGTACATTGACTGGTTAATGGAAGACAAACAACATAGAATGACACCTTAAGATTTTTTTTTTAACATATGTATGAGGGAAAGGGGTAGAACTGACACCCCGGAACCGTTTTTGCAGTCCAGGGGCAGAAGACACATGTAGGTTTTATATTAGCGACACGCGAACGTGGCTGTTTGTCTTGTTACAAATTTAACTTTGCCAACTTTGGTTCCGTTCTCATTTGAAAACGAGGTCACGAGATGCACGGCTTGTGCGTCAACCATAATTTCCCCAGAGCTCTCTCTGCGCGCCACACAAAGGCCACCTTCATGCTAAGAGTCAGCGGAGGATTTGTCATCATCTGATTTGAAAGAGTCCGCAAGAGCAGAGAATGCAGCTCGGACGCTGCCGGAGAGCCGGGGCCGAGAAAGTGGACCAACCCTCCGCACCCAAATCAAATTTCACACTGACCGATCTCCGCATTGTCTGCCTGAGACGCTTCCAAACGTTCACCTCGGTAAATAAATTACCTCCCGAGCAGCAGCCCAAACCTTGATGTGACTATAAATCAAGTGCATAATGGAAAACCAACTACATAGGGAGTGGTAAAGAACCATGTAGCAGGAATCAAAGATTAATGGCCTGTGTTCTCTATCTTCAGACTGTAACACCGTGACCCCCAGCTGTAAATCAAAGATCACCTCTATAGACCCCTCTTGACGGGGACCTCAAGCCAAAAGATCAAACTCGAAAGAGGAATCCCGAGTGTTTATCATATTCCATGTCAATGCTTTTAATGAAAGCCCTGTTGGGAAAGACAAATAGTGCTGGTCTGAGGCGGCGCAGTGTTCATGTTCTTGCACAATTGAACACGGGTTTTCGCGTAGAACTCGAGCCGCTCCTACATAAAAAGGTTCGTCGGCGGCTCTTTATTTCAGGGCAACTTAAAATGAAAGACGTTTCAGTCGAATATTTTCCTCCAAACGTGAAGACAGCTCCTTGGAAACTCACCTCGGAAAGGACCACAGGTTTGGAGGGCAACCCTGTCAAAGGCCTCTTAACATCCCACAATTCTGTGCATCCGCACGTCAAATTTGCTTACGGAGGCCTGCCTGGCGGGCTTCTGCGCAGCGTTGCGTGGGATTTGATGGTTTTGATTTGTTCGAGCCCTGGGTTGCGTGGTTATCTGGGAAAGGTATTCCGCGGTCAAAGCATTTTGCACATACCTTTACGCCTCTATATCAGGGCTGATCTCTGCTGCCTGATTCTCACAGCCTTTTGTCTCATTGTGGGATTTTCCTTTCCATCACATTTCTTTTGCAGGACCCCGTTTTGCATCTGGAGCTGTGGGGGAGGGGGGGGGGTGCCCTCTGTTTGCGAACATCTTTTATCTCGCTGAGGGCGATAAGGACAAATTTGGTGCCGAACTAGGAGCAAAATAGCCCGTGGTCCACCTCCTGGGAGTCGCCACACGGGTCCTCGCTGAGACAATGCGGTAAACGCTGGTTTAGGGCTTTGAAAGCTCCCTGTCCCATGTGGTTCAACTCCACGCCTTTGCACCACCGTGGCTAACGGTTTATAAGGTTTCAAGCTTTCCCGCGGAATAATTATTTATTATGACCTTCCTAAATTGTGCCAGGTGAGATTTCTGAAATATTTTCTTTTAATAAAATTCAGCTTTGTTTGACCCGCCACGCCGAGTGCCGCAGGAATTACCTTGCTTATACTCCGATTCTCTTCCGTCTCGCAAATATTTACATTTCGGTAATTAATTGCTTCCAGATGAAGTTTCAGCTGAAACATGCAAATGTGAATCGTTTTTTATGTTTACCTCATTTAGCAGAAGGTTCTCTTCTAAGCAGCATACAAGTCAGGGTGAACAAAGGCACCTTTCACAGCAGGTGAGCATTTCGACATAATAATGTACCATTAAAAAAGTTGAAAACTTTTTAATTTTTGTATTTGTTATCTGTAAAATTGTTTGCCGTTATTAACTAACCTATTTGGCATTGTGCTGCTCACAGGCGGCTTTCGAGCTCCATTTATACAGAACGCCGTATTAACGGCACCTTACGGCGCCGTTTTGTCAAGCTCCACGGCGACTGTCACCGTGCGGAGAGGTCTTCCGGCGGCACCGATTCTGCTGGTGGACGTCGCGCGGATATCTGCCTTCAGACTTGATACGAACCTGAAATGATCTTAAAGCTCTCAGATATACCAATAATACCAACGCTGGCTGTTGTTAGATTTTGCGCTCTGGAACCAAAGCGGCTCCCACATTATCATGGTGCATTAAACCCGGCAGTTGAACAACCTGGGAAACGCACGCCGCTGCCGACAGTCCGCCCCCATCCACGAAGTTCCCACTGAAAACAGTGAGATGGGTCACAGAAGAACCTTTCTCTTTCAGGGGGAATTTTCCCTAAAGTACCTCTGAAAAAGCCAACTTCTTTCAAGTTGGGCAGCCCAGATTAAGGCCTGTCTACACAAGGTAATCTCTGGTTTTCTGGATGTGCTGGATCAGGGGGGCCTGGAGGTGGGGTAGGGTTGGGGGGTGGAGGGGCTCGGAGAGTCGGTGGGCCTGCGGAATCGTTCACGGTGTAGGTTTTGGGAGACGCGTCAGTGACAGACTCAAAGTCGCCCGTGTAATCTACCTTCGGGACATGCCTGCATTCCCCGAGGAAATTTGCGGAATTATAATTACTAGACAGCGAGACCTCCCTTGTTTTGACTTGCTCGAGCATAAGCAATCGGCGACCACGACAAGGCAGCACAACCGGAGCTCTCTCCTTGTCGGGGGAGGTCTACCGACACCTATGGGCGAAGAGTCTTTGGAGCGAGTTTTCGCTTCCGCAAGACGCCGCCTCCGCTGCGCAACACCCAGTGTCATTCTTCAGCTTTACATAACGTTGTGGTGCCCAGAAGGAATGAGGGGTTTCATTCACGGGGCTATTTTTTGACTGCAGAAGCCTCTCTGTAGTTCAGGGGAAGGGTTATGAGAGGAATCTGCGTGCCGGACATTTCTTTTGAACGTGGCATATTGGAGAAGGTCATGTGCAGTGAGGTCTGGTGGGCTGCGGGGTGGCGGGCTCGGCGTGGGTTGCTGGGTGAGTGGGTGATGGTGCCACCGCGTGGCAGAGGGCATCTTCTCAAATGCCATCCAGTGAGAAGATGGTTAAAGGCATTGTGGGTGACAAAGTGTCCCTTGCATGTCTGTAGGACACTTTTGGTGCAAGAATGTCAGCTATTGGTTTGGCTTCTTAGAAATTAACCTCCTGATAAATTCTCCAGGAGTCATGAGTCACCCATCTGGACACATTTATTATTATTATTTTTATTATCAACTGCTACTGTCTACAAGAGAAGGGCTGTAGCTGCTATCCTACTTGCTTATACATTTAAAAATATTCAAGTGACAGGGATTTTGAGGGATTCCTTCTTTCTCAAGATGTTACAAAAAGCGTGAGCTGCCGTAACAGGGAGTTGGGATAGCGGGGTCACGAGACCCGGGTTCCTGTCCCACCACCTGCTGCAGCAGCCTTGATCGAGGGACTTACCCTGAATTTCTCCAGTAAAAATTACTCCCTAGTATAGTTAGGTGAATAATTCCAGGCAGCTTAACATTATATGTCAATTTTGCTAGTAGGTGGGAGATGCCATTCCTGCCCGTAACCTGGGAAAACAGCGGCTCGCAGGCTCTTCCGGGGGAGGGTCCCATTACGCCTCTTGCCAATATTCCTTATTTTGCTCTTTAGGTTCTGACCTCTTTCTTCCTTCCTAGTTCCACTTGTCCCTGACAACACGTCAGACTGCATGACTGCGGTTATGATTGTCTTACAGCGAATTTCCAGTTGAATTTATCACTTGTGATGCTACTATAATTATAGGCAGGAGGTCTGAAACTTGGTTAAATCCTGGATAGTCTGACTCTTTAATATTACCCCGTGTTAAAAGGCCCTGTGCTGCTCTTATTGTTTTCAGCTTTAATAACTTAAGGTCATTCTGCCGTTTGTGGGCTTTTCTTGTATTTGTTAAAGTTAAAATCCGATCTTCGAGCCTCGGGAACTACTGTCTACTTTCAGAACTACGTTGCTGTATTTCCGTCTCTGTTTCTGTGGCTCGTCGTTGCAGTTAAAAAGAAAGTCGCTTCGGAGAAAAGTGTCAGCGAATGTCTGACTGTCGTCTTCCTCCGGTTGCCCACCTCGAAACCCAGCAGCCCTTCCATCGCGTCTGAGACGCCTCCAGCCCAGGCGAGAAGTTTGGTGATGTCCAGTGGGTTGGGTTTTCCTGGCCAGGAGCAGGTTTCTGTCTGCAGAGAGATTCCAAACATCAGTAGAGATGTCAGAATATCGTAATACAGAAGAAGACGCGTTATTGTGACCACAGAAATGTTCTGAACATTTCACACTCAGTGGTGACCTGGTACAGAACATATTAACCGGTTGTCGGAGCTTAACGTTCCACCTAAAAATGTGGAACACTTTTGAGAAAAGCCTGAGCTACATGCACAAGTAATAATAACAAATATATGGTTTCTGGTCGGAATTACGATTAAAGAAAAAATTGTTTTAATCGAAACTAAATGCAGTAAGTAAAAGTCCCTAGTTCTGTGTCTTTGTGAATGTGAAATTGGGAAAGTTTCCTGTATTTCTAAATTTTAAAATGAAATTTCTAAACTAAAATTCTTTTTTCTTCAGATGGCAGCGTGATGGACTTTACTGGGCTTTAATTTAACGTAACAGTGTGTGAAAGGCTCGGTCTTGCCGTCCACCAAAGCGGCTCCTGAGAAAAGACTCGCTTTGTCAAGGGCAGCGGCGCCACACCGAACGCAATTCTCCATACAAGGGTAAATCACTTCTCGGGCTCCGTCGGACTTGACATAGAAATGTTCAAATAAGTTGATGGCTTGGTTTTGGGCAAGACAAGAGCGCGGCGAAATAGAGCGAGAGCTTTGTGAACATCTGAATCTGCTTATGACTCATCATCATGCCCTGTGATCGTGAAAAGAAAACGGATTTCACAGAATAACTTCCCCGCTTAAAAAAATAAAATCTGAAAAGGTCAAGTCCACTGGTCAAAGTCAAAAATATACGAACAAAAAGGTTCTTTTTCCCGGCTTGAGCGAGAACGTAAATAAGCGCAATTCGAACAAAAAGTCTTCCACCGATCCCGACGAGACGGGAACCCCGCGAGCGCGACGAAAACACGACGCGGTAAATTTTACCGCACAGACACAATACAGTCGAGCTGAGAGTGGTGTTGGGGGGCGTGGAAGTTGGGAACATGCCAGTCACAGTGGGCTCCCCCCAAACCTCCCGTTCCTTCCCATTCTGCTGTCTGAGGCGAGCCTCACTCATCCCCAGTCTATTGGCACCTTTGATGTCCCCAATCCTCTTCATATCCTGAATATCTAGTCAGTGCTTTAAAATGGAGAAGAGCTTCCAAAAGAGACACATAGTCTGGGAGGGGGGGTGCTTTTCTCCCCCAGAACGGGAGGAAAAGAAGCGTTTTTTTCCCCCCACTGAAAGGGACTCTTTCCCAACCCTGGGTGTGACCACAATGGGCCCTCAAAAGATGGATAGATCAATTGTCCTGTTTAGTGATCCACAAATGGGAAAGGAGGGGGGGGGGTGCTCCGTGTGGGGGAGGCCTATGCTGGGCCTGACCTGACATTGGGGGGCAGGGGGGGGCGGGACAATGAAAGGCCAAGGGTGCTAACGAGAGGAAAGCCGCAGACAATGGGGGCCCTCAGCGAGAGCGGCGCTCCTGCCACGCCGGCTATGGAGGCGCAACATTAAGTGCCGGGGACACGTGAGGGCCAAGTGGAGCGGAAGGAACGCGACGCTTCCTCCGCAGACCCGCTGGTGCGGCCCGCTGTGCCGAAAACCCGCCCGGCCCCACCCCGCCTCAACCCCCACGGGGGGTCAAAGCAACAGTGGACACTCGGGCCGAATCCGAAATAAAGATGA
Source organism: Arapaima gigas (assembly GCA_900497675.1). NCBI lineage: Eukaryota > Metazoa > Chordata > Actinopteri > Osteoglossiformes > Osteoglossidae > Arapaima > Arapaima gigas. The sequence goes on from UFQX01000798.1 coordinate 74,197, forward strand.
TTTAATTTGACTGAGAAAGGGAGACGAGAAAACACGCAAAGGCGCCATGAATAGGGCCCTGTGTTTCCCTTGATTGATAAGTCGGCCCTTTTCTTCTGGTCCACGGCGACACTGTTTTCCCTCATTCAGGAATGCTGTTTATGTTGTCAGCCGCCAAAGGCACAGATGGGAAATTAGAGCATTCGAAGCCAATTAAAAGCAAAGTTGCGCCGTCATCAATCTTATTTTGCGGACACTTGACCGAAACACCACCTACGTGGAGGTTTTCCTGGTAAACGGTTTCTGTCAGGGCTCAGTTCGGAGCAGGTGGCCGGTTTTAATGACTGGCAGGTTCGGCACCTAAGTTCTTTCGTTAACAAAGGATAAATCAGTGCGACGGTACTGATGGTGGTCGCATCTCTTTGTAGCGCTTTCTGTTTTTTTTTCACGAGCCGCGTGTGGTGCGAAAAACACGCCGAGGTCCGGTCTTGGAGATTTTGAAAGAGAACACGTGCAAAGATTCGTCTGAGCAGAACTCCGAGTTTCTCACCTCGTTAGAAGGAAATAATTCCCGCATATATTTAGCATTTTTCTGGTCACTTCCACGGCAGAAATGGAAAGGTTACGCAGCCGCGGTCTCGGTTCTCCCACCGCAAGGATAAAAACAAAACATATTTTCCCACAGCTTGCAGCTTCGCTGTAAGCAAAGCAAACCATTAAGCCTCTAAAATCATGCGGTCAGAAGGTTAGTTAAATATATCTGAGAAGATATTATCTCAGACCCGAAGGACTCGGAAACCTTCTTAGTCATCTGCAGCATTACATGAAGGTGGGTATTAGGTCTCGGCATTGCCTGCGGTGTCCTTCCTGGCGGTTTTGCTCTGGGCCTTTTTGGTAAAAGTCTATGGGGGCCACTTAGAACGCCATTGTCCATCTTATCTTGTCCCAAACTAACTGTGACATCCACCTTTGGAAACACGTTTGATGGCGGTGATGTCCTCCTCTCTGTCTGTGGTCTCTGGTCTTGTCTGTGTGCCGCTGCAGCCAGTTGGCCCTCAAGTTCTGCGTCTGTCTTTTGAACGACAAGATGTCATTTTCGGAATCTCTTTCATGGTGACCGTGTTCACCATAAGTTGCTGAATTTGCCCAAACGCCAGAAGGACTTTCTCGACGTTCTCGCTCGATCCCTTCTAAAACGATAAATTCATGGGAAAAATTACGATCATTTACGTGACACTTTTGTCCAAAAGCGACTTACGATACGTCATTCAGCAAGATCTTCTCTGTAAAGAGACCAGGGGCTCAAAGTGAAAACGTGCAATTTGCCAACAGAGGACGAAGGGTTATAGCAGCCAACGCACGACTTTCAAATCGGAGACCTACAATGGAAGGGTGACTCACTAAGTTAGTGTCAGTAGTTATTAAATAAAAAAACTCAGTCATTCTAACTCTCTCAATGAGTACAGTGACCAGTGGTACTGCAGGAGATGGGATTTGAACCCACGTTTTTCAACTGCACTGCAACAGCTTTAACCAGTACACAACCTGCCGGCCCCTAAAGTAAACTCCACAAGGTAAACACTGCAGTTTTCCTCAAATAATTGCGTGCACAGTCAAAAATGACTATTCTCCCTCTGGGTTCAAGGAAAGAATCTTGACAGCCTTCCAAACCACTCGCTCCAGCAGTTGTGAGAAAAGAAGCAGATACTAATGCCAAGGCAGACAGTTTGAATCAAACTCAGACCACCTTCCACTGTAATTCAGTTAGAATCACCAGGTCAGGTTAATGGTTTCGATCAGGAAACGCGGTACAATAACAGTGCTCAGGGCAAAAGGGGGAAAGGAATGTCTCTCTGAATGGCTTTTTGGTCCTTTGTGATGATACAGATCTTTAAATAGCATGCTCCAGACATGTATTTGCATAAATTTGCACAGCTTTCCTTTGGCCTTTACATGTTCTGTGCTTATGTTTCAGCAAGCGTTCAAAGGAGTTTGTTCATCTTAGTGTTCCTGTTGACACAAAAATAAAAGCAAGGTTGAAGGTTCAACTTTATTGTCATTCATCATACAGACGAGAGAGAATGAAGTGTAGTTTCTCTGGGACCGTGGTGCTTGGTACACTAGACTCGCAGCATGATGGCAAGGCGTAAGACGGTTTTGATGAGTAAGTAAATAGGTAAGAAAGTGAAGAGTAAACAAGTGATGGTAATGATGTGCTGGGTGGTGAGTGGTTGTGGTAGTGATCGGTGCTTGTATTGTCCAGGGTTTAGCAAGCAAAAGCTGTTCTTGAGCCTGGTAGTGTCACAGATGGCTATAGCGTCTTCCTAATGGCAGCGGTGAAAACAGATGGCGGAGACCGCTTGTTGTGGGTGGTCTGGATGGTGGACAGTGAAGTCCTACTGACGGACTGGGCAGTTTTCACTACCCAGGTCAGAGGCGATGCAGTTCCCACACCAGACCGAGATGCAGGAGGTCAGAACGTTCTCGATGGGACGTCTCTAGAAGCTGGTGAGGACGGAGGACGGAAGTCCAGCTCTTTCTCGTCTCCTCGGGAAGTGGGGACGCTGTTGTGCTTTAATTTCATCTCAGGGAACTGCTGCAAAGCTAGCTGGAAGCTGAGCGGCTCTTGTGTAATAGCCATGGGGCTGAGGAGTCTCACCAACCGTACCGTGGCAAAGGTCTTCTCAGATGAAGACACTGGACATCTCAGTATTCAGATGCTTGTAAGAATATGTTTTTTTTCTGTTTACAGGAAATAGTGCCATCTCTTTCTGCTCCGCTTTAAGCTGATGGCTGTTGCTCTGGAACTTCTGCCAAATCTGTAAAAACAAGAATGCAGCAAACCCATTTCTCATGGTATTTTTGCTCACAACAATGCAATACACCCACTGGCTACAGAGGTTATCAATATCTGACATCATTAACAGTGCAGGCGAGACACTTTTCCATGTGACGTACTCTGGAAAAATTGAGATGACTCTTCATTTCTTATTAGCAACAGCTTTTTTTTTTTTTTTAAATTTATGAGATCCTGTTTCACTGGTGTCCTGCCCAGCGAGGACCTCTCCTTATTCCCCGCTTCCGTATTGGCTCCAGACCACAACCCCGCCCTGGACGAGTGGTTACGAAAAATGGATGATTAAACAGATGCATGGACACTATCTGTAGGCAGAGAAAGCGCGGTTATTGATTTTCTAAACAGACAGCCGGACAGACAGATATGTAGGTAGCAGAGCCGTAGAAGCCTCTTCACACTGACCTTGAATGAAGAGACACAGGAGGTTGTTTTCTGTAATTGTGATGTGATTTTTGTCTCATTTTGGGGTGTTACTACAGAGCAATACGTTATTGTTTGCTTTGGGAACTGCCACATTCATAACTGCCAAGAGGGTGGTGGTGGTGGTGGTGATGGTGGCGGCAGTGGTTTTGGGGGGGTGCGAAGGCCCCTTTTATTGCACACAATGGGCCATGAAAACTTGATCTCTCTTTTCCGCGCAGCAGCCGGGCCGCTCGAATCAGACCCATGAAATTCCAAACACAGTTCTCAAGTCCCGGCGACACATTCCGCTCCTCCCTCCCGGCCGCAGCCCGCGGCGGCCGCTCGTATGTCGCCGGCGTGTCAGAGCCAACCAGACAGGCACATTATTGGGAACAGGGCCCTCCTCTGCGGCCCGGTTTGAGTCGGAACCCCGCCGCGGTACAGCGGCCGTCCTCGGAGTATCGTCGACGGTAGATGTTTCGTCTGGCCCCCGCGCTCTTTGTCGGGCCACGTAATCCCATTTGAAGAGCAGCCCGGGTCAGAGACAAAACAGGGTGCCAGCAGAACAAGAACAGGAGCGCCGCACAGCTTTAAGCCGGTTATTTCTGTCAAAACCCTTCCTAGCTTTCCAGCTTTTCCCTGTTGGGTCCATCCTTGCTGGTCTTTGAACCTGCAGTCCTTTCCGCGGTAAGCGTTAAAATCATACAGACTATGGACGTTTTATCGACTAATTTTATATACGAGTCTGTTATGGAGAGACGGGAGACTAACTCGACTATTTTGAAATAGTTTTATTCGATGAGCTCAGTATGAGTCACCGGTATGAAAGTACTCATCACCCCAGTTGTCCTTGTTCATTTTTTGCGTTTTGCTTTTTAACAAAGCGATCGGGGCGTTTTAGTTTTGAAAAGCGCGGCCCGCGTTGCTGCGTTTGTGTCCGCGCCGTCGTCACCCAGTGTGGCCATTCCAAAAAAAAAAGGCAAAGTATCTGTTTCATCAGGAGGAAGAGATTCAGTGGATCCAGTTTCCTGAATTATAAAAAAAAAAAGTCATATTATTTGAGGACTGGTCACATATATTATTCCACATGTTAAACAGCTGATACCAGGCAGAAGTTTAACTGATATTAACTCCTTTCAACTGATGTCATTCAGTCCGCAAGGAAAAGGAAACAGAGGCACCGGAACTTTCTATTGACATGCAATATGTATTGATTCTCTTGTCTTCAAACTGTTAAATAATCTTCCATTAAGTCTCGATTTTACCTGAAAAACTTCAGGACGGGGCAAACTTTGGGTCGGGCAGTTGAAGATGTGGGTTTGGGGGTCGGCGGGTGGGGGGGGGGTGTTTCTCTGGCATTAAATCCTTATAAATATTAATAACAGCGGTGCAGGGGCTGGGGAATGTGACCCTTGTTGAAAGTGGAACCAACCTTGTCGGAGGGGCTCACAAAGCATCGCAGTTCAAAGCGGTCCTCCGGCACATTCCGCAGGAGCCGCCGGGGATGATCCGGGACCCTTGCTCCTACGTACTGTAACAGGACCCCCTTTCTGAGCCGCCTGCCTTCTCATCGCTTTCAATCACCTCCCGCTTCTGCCGTACCTGCCAGCCGAGCTGCACGGATCATATTCGTACGCCTCCTGTTCCAGGGATCAATCCCACATATATCAAAAATACGCGCAAGACTGTCGGAAACCTACTTTTGCCCCAGATTCTCGCAGCTACCAGTTTAAACTTCACACGCCCGAGTCATTCATCCCTCAGTCCCCAAGACGGTGCTTTCATAAGCAAAATAACTTCTTTGTAAATATAATCCTTGTTTTGTGAAAACAAGTGAATAAGTAGCTTAGCCATTCAAACGTGCTCAATACGTGCACCTTGACAAAGACGTAACCTCTATTTACATTTTCACCGCGACAGGTAGGATCCTGAGATAACCTTGTATCTGTGCCGTTCAGAGAGGGGAGAAAATGACGATTATGAAGCCAAAATACTTCTGAACATAAACCCATAAACTGTGAGCTGTTTTAGCATTGCTGGTTACTGGTTTCTTTGCAGTGCTGCTGAGGTCTGTAAGTAGTTTAAGGTTGTGGCTTTTTGCCCTTATGTAAACCAGAATTATTGGTCCGAGACTCAAAACCTGTTGGTCCGGGGTAAAGGGAATGGGGGCAGGAAGGAGTTGGGGGAGGGCGTGTGTGTGTGTGTGTGTGTGTGTGTGTGTGGGGTGGGTTGTGAACAATGACCTCTCTCTGTCATCACAGACACCAAAGCATGCAGATTCTGAGCAACGTTCTGGGTTAAAGAAAATGTTTCCACAGCCTGCGGAGGCCAGTCTGCACGAGTACAAAATACCTCGTATTTTACCACATCTGTGAGCAAACACACGGCACTGACAAAAAGGTCCGGAGAAAATGACCTCCCAGGGTCTCCAAACATTCTTCTTTGTGTCCAGATCCCTGCGTGCAGCTTAACATCACAAGTCGCTTTAGAGAAAAAGGGCCAGATAGCAAATTAATGTTAAATAAATATGATTTCAGGAACTTTAATGACAAATAATAAAAGCAGAAATAAAATATGAAGTCATGTGATGAAGCTCCCCTCCTCTTGTTCTTTCCCAAACACTGCATTCCACCTGAGGCGAGTGGCGAAATTTTCCCACGGCCTATAGTGTGATACGGGTGTGAAACATGCAGATATTGTCCCTTCTTGCTTAAGCTTGTCATTCCTGTCCATTTAGCTTCAGTTCCATCCAATCCCTTTTATTTTTGCGCTTCCCTACTGGTTAACATGAAGACGAGGAGAGGGACGTGTGCCGGACGGATTAGCAGCGACGACGCCGATGGCACGCAGTAAAGATCAAGTGTGGTAGAAAAAGGAACATGACAACAGAGGAGAGGAAGCAAAACTCCAGAGAACAACCTCAGGGCCTCCAAGGCCAGCTGGCTTCTACCTCCCAGGCAGGTTGCTATTACATAACTTTGGGAAGGGTTCGACATTTCTGCTGGAACCTTCTGGAGCGCACAGGGGGGGGATCTGGACGCTGCCGGGCCAGTCAGCAGGTCAGGGCGGGCAAACGGGGGGAAATGGCAGGGTTTCAAACCAGTGCGGTTTTACCCACCGTGTGCCGGCGCCCAGGTTGGGCTGAAGGTGCGAACGTAAAAAATAAATTAACTTAAAGTCATTTAGCAGCAACACCAGAAGCAGACGGCCGCATGCATGGCGAGACCTAGTTTTGCATAGCTTTGCATAGGTTTGCAAGAAGCATGGGACAGATAACTGGCATCTGCTGCCTCATCTGAAAGCGAATCAAGGTAAATATTTTGCCTCCAAGACAGCATGTGAAAATGAATGTTGGCTTGTTGGGTCCTTGCTTAAATTTGGTGTCAGTTGTGTGTGAACAAGCCTGAGGACATTTCACGTTCCACCCACATGTGATCCTCCTCAGCACGTCTCACCTCTGACTAACAATGGGGAAGAAAAAATAAGGCCGGGATTCCTGTTCTGCGCATTGTCTCTGTGCATCGGCAAAGTGGCTGGAGGATCGCGGGGTAGACGGAAAACAACACTATCCTCTGAGTCTCGAATGCCACCAAGCCAGTTTACATATAATAGTTTCATCATCGGTGGAAACTGTCAGACTGGGAACCCGAACCAGCCTTTTCTCCCCTGTTTTGACATATACTTCCAGGTTTTCTCTTTAAAAAGACGCTTTGAAAAGGGTGTGGATGAGGGGCACAGGAGCAGCGGGGAGAAATGCAGCCACATGGACCCGAGTGTGAATATTCACTCCTTGACTAAGGTGGTTACCCCAGTACAGTAAAAGTTACCCAACTGTATAAGTTTGTACAAATAGGTTTACGAATTTACGAACCTAAAATGATAGATTTCCTTGGACAAAGCATTAATAGACTAGTAACAAGGAAGTTTGCCAACTAGTAATAATAATCAGAATCAAGTCTAACCTTTTGTAAGTTGACTTTGAAGCCGCGGGCTTTCGAGCAAGGTCTGTCTGCAGAGATGTTCCACAAACTTGCCCTCATTCTGACGGCATCACAAAGAGACCCCTGAACGTTTGTCGGCTCCCGAGCAGTAAAGATGGCTTCCAGCACAAGGAAGCACCGTGAAAAGGAGAGATCTGCACACCTACTTTGTGGACCCAACGCTTGCTCTTGCTCCCCCAGATGGAGATGGAGTTCTGCAAAGACCACATTGCACCATTGCTCCATTTGATGGAGCAAAAAACACGACATAGTGTCTCCTAACATGAAAACAGGAAGACCACCGTCACCTGTAGAAATTTTATTACGTATTTCACAATATATGTACGTCGATCCATTTTTAGGACCATTTTCTGCCAAGTGGCTCACAAGGACCTGCCACGGCTTTCCATTTCTACATCTGGCTATGAAGTAACTTTATTATTAAAAATCACCGCTGCCCACGTCAAGATCTTCATTCGGATTATCTGCCGCTGCAGGTTTTCCCGCTACACAAAACCTGTATTTTTGACCCTCGGAAATGGATTCGTGGCGCGGTACGTCTTTACGAAAAAAAAGCCAGAGGCGAACGACAGCAGTTGATAAAACAGATGTAATTTTAAAAGCAACAACAACAACAACAACAGCTAAAAAAACAACGACAACAAAAAGGCAGGTTTGTTTTACATTAGTCGATTTTTTCGCAAATTTATCGGAATAAAACGAGCGCCAAAAGCCAACGTCTCGCTGAGGAGCTCCCGCACGTTTTAGCGGGAAAACTTTTTGCGCGCTTAACAGAGCTACGCAGTGTTTCATTGTGAGGAGGAAGGAGAAGAAGTGTTTTAAGGTAGGAAGGAACAAAGACTCCTGTTGATTGGCTCGGGGCGAGAGAAGGAAAATTCGGAGCCGCTCTGAGCGCGAAACCCCCCTGACCTCCCATTTCCTGCGAGCTATCAAAACACCTACCTCTCGGTTCCGCACACTGATGCTTTCAATTACAAAATTACGAGCAGCACAGCCGCGCCACTGGCCACTTTAACTGACCGGACTGATATTTAAATGCCGGCAGTTAAGGTCCGGACCCGCTTCCCCTTGACCTCTCAGAGTAAACAGTGAGGTCGTCCGAAAAACCCTCCCGCAGCCAAAGGGCCTGAACGCCGATGGATCCCGGATCCTTTCCTGTTGAGCAGAACCTCCTTTTCCCAATCCAGCTCTCAAGACCTGGAGCTTGAGGTCTGGAGGATTCCCCCCCACCCCACCCCACCCCACCCAGGGCGGCAACAGGGCCTCCAGGCTCTGTCACCAGGAGCAATCTGGGGATTCCAGACCGAACTTTCGCAGAGTTAGCGTTCTGTTCTGGAATCTTCTGCAAGGTGAGGGGTGAAGTCAGTAGGTGGCCAATTTCGTGACCTACGTAGCCACGGCACATTTGGCAAGACCGCCACACTTCCTCCACATTCTCACGCTGAGCTCCGAACATCTCCGGCCCGATTGCCGCCGCCACCGACCGTTTGCACGTCCACCACATGTTTATCATAAATGTTGCACTCCTGCATATGTATTTATATATTTATACTTTTAATATTCTTAATCTTACACTCATTTATCTTTCATGCACATATATCTATATTGTTCTTTGATTTATTTCTGCAGGTTTTTTCCTCCCCGCTCTGTGCGCCGTGAACCCAAATAACTTCACGTTATTCTCCCTTGTTTACCTGCTGAAGAAGGGGCTACAAACAATAAACAGTTTTTGACTCTTGAAGCACTGACACACACTCAGACCGATACGCTGCCACACACCGCCCCCCCCCCTTCAAACACACACACACACACGGCCTCACGTTTGTCTTGGTGGTACGAAATTCCTTCACTCCCTCCAGGGCCCACTTTCCAGGACCTGCAATGCCTTAACACACGGATTACATCAACAATGGCGAAACAATAATAATCATGTTCAGAACGGCGGAGGAGAAAAAACGGACGTGCAGTAATGTGCACCATGTTTCACATCTCTATGGGAACCGATCTGTTATTTTTGGCTCTCCCGATCAATCTTATGTGATGTCTCGGCCGAGCGAGGGGATACGCGGAGCGCGGCCCCCGGAGCACCGCTTTTCTGCACAGTCTGATTGCTTTTTAATGGGAAGAGTGTGTGTCTGCAGGCCAAGTGTGTCTGCACAGTAGACGGGACCCCTCGTCCCCCGTGCCGGTAGGGTAGAGCTCGGCGTTTCTTTCGTTCGCACACCGGCGGCACCGTCACCGCTGACCCGGCAACACACACACACGCGCGCGCGCCACGCGTTTGTAGGAACCAGCAGAAACACCCGTGAGTTCACAAGTTCCCACAGGTACTCTGGATTTAACAAGGTAAAACGTAACCGGGCAGAAGGTTATCGCCATTAAACGGAAAGTTTCGAATTCCGTCACGCAGCTGGGCTCAGTTGGGCACCGAAAAAACGCGCAGCTTCAATTTGTTTGTATTGTTCAGTGTGTTGAGGCTTTATGAAAATGAGGGGTTTTTGTAATAAAAGAGAATGGAAAGACGCGCCGAAACACACACACACACACCCACACACACACACACACACACACACACACACACACAGTCTCCCACAGGAATCCTAAATTGGAGCTTAATGGCGAAAAGCCCGAGATGTTTGGAATAATAGAATTAACCCAGAGCGGCGCTTCCAGACGGCGCTGGAGATTTGGCGGCGTGGCCCTGACTGCCTGCCAGTGTGAGCACCCATCCCGCTTGGCGTCACTTCAACACCCGCCGCCAAATCTCAATTAGGCTTGTTGACAGTGACCCCCCCCGCTTGTTATCATAATCAATTCGCCCGAATTTGCATTTATGGGCGAAAACGCGGAGAGCAGCGTCGCGCTCGCTGGTGGCCGTCATCGACCGTGTCCGCTTTGCTAATACAGCCTCTTGGAGAGTTGAAATAAACGCTCATTTTTATTCTACATGAATTATACTTTAGATTTAAAATGATTTGGTATAAATGTTTTATAATAAAGTTACTTCATTACTTAGAAAATTGGAAGTTTGACAAAACTCTTCTCTAAGTTTATATATGTCATATATATATATATAAATCCTGGAATGTAGGTTCAAGGTTCATGTTTTGCCACTCTGATCAGATGTACAGGGACAACAAGATATAATTTCTCCTGGACCTGCACAGCACAGTAAACAGACAAACACAGGAGAAACACAAACTGGACAAGAAGCAGACAAATTGAGGAAGAAATGGATGAATAAAGAAATGAGAAAGGAAAAAAAGTCAGTGGTGGTGGTGGAGATGAAACTTTGGAAGACGGTCAGTGGTGATGTTGGAGATGGTCTTGAGGGAGGTCGTCACTGGTGATGTTGGAGATGAAACTTTGGAAGGTGGTCAGCGGTGATGTCGGAGATGGTCCTGAGGGAGGTGGTCAGTGGTAGTGGTAAAGATGATACTGTGGGAGGTGGTCAGTGGCAATGTTGGAGATGATACTGGAGGAGGTGGTTGGTGGTGGTGGTGATCAGTACCTAAATATTGTTCCTTGGCCTTGGCGATCAGTCAAGATTTTCTGTCACATTGCTTGCTGTAGGTGTTCTGGATGGTGGGCGGTGATGTTCTGGTGCTCTCCTGGGAGTCTTCACTCCCCTCCAGAGATTTTGAACTGCGTTGATTGCCATGCCAGGGTAATGTGTGGAAGACCAGGAGGTGTCGCTCAGGGATTCTACCACAATGTGCAGCATCACCTGAATATCAAGTGGCTGTCAAGAAAATCCCAGAACCAGAACCTGTAGTGACACTAAGCCACTGGAGATCATATTGCAGAAACATCTAACCACCTTGTCTCCCAGGACTGGAACATACGACAGAAACACGATTACACTTCCAGTTTTCACTTAAATTCCCATGTTTTGCCAAAAGATTGAACACGCAACCTGGTATTCATGGGAAATCATCAACTTTGACACATAGATCAGTTAACTCAGAAACATCAGAGATCTAACATTAACATCTCAAAGATTATAACCAATAACTTAGCAAATACCATCTTAAATCTTTAAGCTGGTGCTTTCTGCTGTTTGTACCCTACTCTACTTACAGGTATTTACTCACATAGCTGGGTCATTTTTACTGTACCGGTTCATGGCGAATACCTAGTTCGTGGGTGTCGCCGCGGGACATGGGATTCAACTCAAATCCGTCAGATGTGACACAGCAGCTCTAAGCACCTCACCACCCGAGCCACCGATCAAAACCTCAAATTTACCTGTGACTAAGATTCTTATTCTTATCACGATGCTAGTTAACGCCACCCAAACATCCGCAGCGTTTAATCCACACGATGCTGAAATTTTGCAGAAATTGTTGGACGAACAACGGAAGGATGTGGAGAGGCTTCGTGGCAACAACCCCATTCGGAAACTCTAGCAAGAGATGGGGACGGGGATGAAATCTATACTCTGACTTGCCTACTTATCAAAAATTGCAAAGGCATGCTTTTCAATCATAACACTGAGATTACAAACAGATAGACATATGTTCAACATTAAGGGTCTATGTAACTTATACCATGCAAATGGACGCAAAGAAGAATAAAGAAACAGAAAGGAAGGCTGAGATTTCTGAGTGGAAGATTTAGATGTCAGATAATTTGAGAATGTTCGTTTTTTTTTCCTTCCCAGGGCATTTTCTTCTCTCATTTGCGGGGTGTCCTATCAAAAGGTGCCCCGCGTGTCTCTGCGTTGCACTATAATTCGCTGCAGACGTGATCATCATTGATCCAGGTCAACCAGGAGCGGACAGGTATTCCAAGGACGGTCTCCTCCAACGGCAGGGAGGTTCACTTTTACGCACTAGTACTTTTCTTGAGGAGAAAGACCGGAACCTCTCGTCGAGATGATGCAAAACCAGAACGTGTGCAGAATCACGGTGGTGCAGTGGGTAGAGCTACTGCTGCACGGCACCTGGGTGGTCCAACTGGATGTGGGTTTGATTCCTCTTTAGTCTCTGTGGTGTTTGCATGCTCGGTCCAAAGGTGTGAGTGCCACGTTGCTCTGCTTTGTACACGGGTGAAAGGCTGCAGAGGGTTTACTGTAACGTAGCTTGCATCGGTATTGGAGGAGATCAGATCTCAGCTCTGCTTGGAAGCTCAAATGACAAGGCCTCAACTTCACGACACATCACGAGGAGAGAAAGATCGGTGGAGAAGGCAAAGACGCTTGGTGAGGCTGGAGGCCCACGCAGAAGAGGAAGATCTGTAGCTATGGACTCCCCTCTATGAAAGATCAGTCGTCTGGCTGAAGATCGAACGCGATTCAGGGCAGCGATCCGCAGAGTCGCGACGAGCCAAGCGCCAACTTGACGGCACCTTCGCGACTCACCTTCTACAAAGACGTCAGCTAAACGCTGCCCAGCAGTCGCTGTCAGCGGCTTGGGAGAAACGCATCCGCTAAACAAGCAGGCGCAATACTATTAACGTCCGAATGCGAAATTCTTGTGACAGACAGGTTTCGCAGAGGAACATCCGCAACGGGTCTTTTTTGCAAAGCAACGTCTCCGACACGTTGCGGTGTCATGGGACGGAAAAAGAAGACGTGCCTGTCAGAGCAGGGGGAACCGGGCATTTCGCAAAGGCGCCTCCGTACAGCTCATTTCCTCGTTCCTCCAGGCGACGCGCTTTAAGCAGCGCTCCTGTCGTAGTCCCCCGGTGGCACTGCCACCCCTCAAGAAAAAATAAACAGTTGTCCTCTGCTGCAGTTCCCCAGATGAAAGGTGAGCTCCGGAGGGACGGACGGGGGGCGGCGGGCGACCCCGCTGCAGACGGGCCGAGCGCGGCTGCGGCAACATGAAAGTGGCCGGCCCATGTTTTTCTTCTTATTCTTAATGCCCGTCTGCTGAGGGAGATTACTCTCAGACGGAAGTCGCAATGCAAAACAGATACGATTACCCTACTCGGAGTTTTGGGGGGTTGAGGGTTTCGGGGCGAAGGCGGCTGCGGGCAACGTAATAGCGCAGCCGTGTTATCTCCGTCCAAATGCACGGGTGCCTCCCTGGGCCTGTCCCGCAACTATTTTGTGGCACGCGCTCAAAGCGTGCGCCGAGAGCCAATAGCGGAATACGTTTCGTGGGCCCTTTCTGGGTCTCCGACCACATCAAGCGCTCGAGGAGCATGACGCCGGTTAGCCGTCTCCCCTGCATCTCTCAGGGTGTTTACATCCTGCGCTGCTTCCTATTCATCTGAACTGGTGTTTGGAGGTGGGATAAATAAACAAACAAGTAAAAATTATGGACAAAGGATGAGGGTTACTGACGACGCAGCCGAGGAGCAAACGCAAGTGGGAAGAGCGGCTTCGGAGGTCGGGGGGGGGGGGGGGCACCCTGGGTCGTNGGGGGGGGCGGCCGGGGTGGGGGGGGGGGGGGGGGGGGGGGGGGGGGGGGGGGGGCAGCCTGGGTCGTGTCAGGGTGCCAGAAGAGAAGAGCACCCTGATGCTACCCACGATCCTTCAGGTCGGTGCACCCAAGGTCAGTCCAGACGGTCTGTGAATCCCTGACCTTCTCGGCTCTTCTTCTTGTTTAACTCCACCCCCCCCCCGCCCCCCCCCCAGATGGAAACAACATACGCTTAAGAGGCAGCTTTGGGGGAAAAAAAAGCCAATGAAATTCCATGAGATTAATTTCCAAAGTATGAAAAAAAATTGTGTTGTTATTTAAAGTGAAGCGAATAAAAAGGGAACAGGTTATGTTGATATTTACACAGATGGACTCATGTTGAGGACCCTGACTTACGCTTAATAATCGGTTGGCTTCGGAGGGACGAAATAACGTTAACAAGGAATATCCACGCAGCTGTAAGAGCTGGGAATCGGTGAGGGGAAAAGAGGAGCCTACAGTGTGAGCGGGGTGATGGTTTGCAGGGTCCTGAGGTCCCCAGGTCCCCGAGACGCATATTTACGGCCGGACAAAGATGGACTGCAGCCTTTTAGGGCCTTTGAGGAGCTCCGGTCTGGAAAACGCTAAGTGAAAAAATGTGTGTGTGTTTTTTTTTTCTAAATGTTTCCCAAACCAGGGCCCAGTGCAGCGCTCCGCAATATTTGTCCTGCTTCTGGTACCGCGTTACACGGCGGAATGTCCTCTGCAGCAGCGCTCCGCCCAGGCTGAGCCGAGAAGTCACCGATTTCTGGTCAGCAAGCCGCCTTTCTTCTCCTCCTGGCCCCAAATCAGAGCGGCTTGTGTTTTCATTTATAGTTGCTTGTTTGTTTGTTTGTTTGTTTTAGTTCAACCAGACGGTTTGCGTTCCGGTTCCAGCAGGCCGGCTCGCTCCGAGGCCCCGGCCGCATGTGACTCCACCCCGGTGTTGGCAGCCTCGGCCTGGATGACATCACGCTCGGGGAGGCAGGAGAAGCCTGGGAAAGACGGAGAAGCAGCTGCAGCCTCTCGGGCAGCCTCAGCAGCTCTCACAGACCTTCGCTATTTTTATGCTTGTGGTCCACAGGCCCACCAGAACGGGCTCTCACACAAATCCAGCCTCCGGTGAACCTCTGGTCTGCTGTTTCACATGGGGCCCCACTGGGCTGCAGCTTTCCCTGCTTCTCTCATGCTCTCCTTCCTACCTTTCTTCAGCCATCAGATATAATGGATGAAAGGGGCCTTATTGTTGTTCTCCCAAAGGCACCGATGCCTCTATAAATTTACAGGTGTTTTGTCCTGTAAACGCACCATAAAGAATTCATCCCAGACCCCCTTTCTGCTCAGAGGAGTTCGCTCTGCGGGACCTCCCTGCGCATTTTAGGCTAGGCGTGTGGAGAGAGGAGATTTCCGCCGGTCTCAGCCTACTCCCTGGTGAAAATAAGCACATATTACAAAAATGCTACAGCTGTAAGATGTTGGGGGTTGGTGGGGGGTGGGTGGGGTTGTGCTGGGGCCCAAACAATGGAGAAGACTACTTGGCTGTAACTCCGAAGGCAGGAAAAGGATGGAACCAGGATCTCCTACCGCCAGATTTCAACAGGCCATCTCAGCAGTCTAATCATAGATTTTATGATCACTTCAGCCAGACTTGGAAAGAAAATATGACCTTGGTCTGCACAAAAGAGTAGTGCATCAATAGAACTTCCCACATTCTCAAGGGGAGGGAGTCTGCTTCCTGTGTTGGGAGGTTATGTAATGTGAAATGTTGCATAGAAAAGCCCACAAAAAGCGTGGACAAATACAGAGTCCTCCTCTGTAGGAAATCCACACAGTGCAGGGGGCCGGGGCAACACATGTTTACTCAGTAGCAGATCTTGCCAAACTTCTCTGGGACAATTCAGTGGAAGGGGTTCAACACCAAGTCCCGAGTTGGAAGCGTTGGGTTGGCTGCCCAGAGATTGTCAGCTAGCTGTCCTCCAGGCCTCTCTTAATAGGATAAAGGGTCAGAACCGTTAATACGGCCGACCTGCACACACACCCATCTGCCTTCCGCAGGCTTCCAGACGGAGGTAAGGAGTTAGTTCCATCTGGGGAGCGGGCTTCCCATCTAGCTGCTTAAGGACACGTCACTATATTATCACGTCATTTTGCATGGCTGCACAGAAACAAAAGTGGACCAGACCACCCGCATACCTAACACCACCTAACATCGAAATACTGCTGGTTCGCAAAGTTAATTGTTGCAGTCGTAAAAATGCAACTTTTTTATTTTTTTACACGCAAACGGCTGCATCGCTGCAGTCTTTTAACCGGCGTACGCTGAAACAACGAAAAAAACAAAATGTCCGCCCTAACTTTGTGACGCTTGAGGCGAGCTCGGCCCCGGGATCTTTATGCCTCTCCTTTACAACTTTTGGTGGGTTCTGTTGTTATTGATTTATTGGAAGTGTGAAAAGCGGCACCTCGAGGCATTCAGCGCCACCCAGACGCCTCCTTTGTCGAGGCTGAACCCACTTAATGGCTGGAAATGTTCTGGCCCGACGCTCTCAAGACAGGGGTGGAACGCTCCTGGGCCGCTCCCCATTCAGCGGCGCCTCGGCCCGGTGAAGAGCCGCTGGGGTGTGAGTGGTGTGAGCGAGTGTGTGTGTGTGTGGGTGGGTGGGGAGGGTGTATAGTGGACTTCAGGCCCTGCCATTTGTCAGCTTGGAATAGCTGGCCTCTCCGTGCCGAAGCTTGGGCGCGGGCCACCACTGCCCCATTGTTGCACGTTTCTGTGGGCTTTCTCTGGGTGCCGCGTGACCCCTGACCCGCTCCCCTTTGTCGCCATGAACGGTGTTCACGGTCCCCATCCTTCTGCCCTGCATTTTCCCCCTTCTTTAGCACATACTTTCCAAGAAAAAGATGATAAAAGGAGGAAATGAGAGTCAGCTCCCGCCTCGGTCCCATGTCCGGGGGTCTCTCGGCC
Organism: Arapaima gigas; assembly: GCA_900497675.1. Taxonomy (NCBI): domain Eukaryota; kingdom Metazoa; phylum Chordata; class Actinopteri; order Osteoglossiformes; family Osteoglossidae; genus Arapaima; species Arapaima gigas. The sequence continues at coordinate 90,790 of UFQX01000798.1, forward strand.
TTCTCGACACCCCGATCCTCACGCGGTCGAAACAAAAGCGTCCGAAGAACGGCTGAGGTAGACGCCGGGCGAGGTGAGGGTCAAGCAGCGGAGGGGAGAGGTATAAGGAGATAACCTGGATAACACGTCCAAATTTACCACCGTCCCGGCCACAGACTACAACCGCAAGTATTTGACGGGGCGTCAAAACCTCGGTGTCATCGGTGTGGCTTTGACTATTTTCTTTGTCTTCAAGAGGATGTTTTGTTAACAAACCACTCGCTCTTCACACATCCGCTCGTCGTCGCACATTAATTCCCTCCCGTCTCCCGGCTACGGCGCCGCGGAGCCAGCTATTGGACAGCCGGGATATTTTTTTTTAAAACCAAAACGAAAGTTTTCGATTCCGAAAGGGGACCGGGGACGAGTAGCGTGCCGCGCTGTTGACTCTTGGACCACCTGATGAACACCCACCCCGTATTGACTTTTAATTAAAAGGTTGGTCGTACTCGCGGTTAATGATGTTTCCACCCGTGCCCGGGCCCCCGCCTGTATTTATCCGCGCCGACATGGCCGAGCGGAGCTGCCGAGGCCTTGCTGTCCGCGGCGGTGAATGGATGGGAGCCATCCAGAAGGACGACACTTACAGGAGTTTGACCCCGCGGCTCCCGGCTTTGGGTGGCCGCACAATGGCCGTTCTCACAGGCCGAGCGCGCTCCTCGCATTCTGCCCCGCATTCCTGCTGCCTACGCTACGCGGGCAAACAATGCGAGGCCTTCTTCTCAGCCGCCGGCCACACAGCTTGAGAACAGGCCTCCGTTGACAACGGCCGGTGCTCTCAGCCGGGAGGAATTCAAAAAAATGGGGGGGGAAAGAAAATCAACATTGCGGCGGGCCTGTTAAAGTGGAATTTCTGGTGGAATCGAGGAAAATTCACCGCGGAGCAGAAACGGCAACCGTATCCAACACAGAAGGTCAGCCTCCGTCGCAGCCGCTCGGCTGGGTCTCTCGTCTCGACGGATCTCATTAAACGCGACCCGGCAGCTTCTTGTCGTCATTGATCGCCGGGGGGGATAAACCAAATAAATAAATAAATAAGGAAAGGAAACGTAAAAATAAACGGGGTGACCTTGTCAGACGTCACATGATCTCGACATCCCCAACGTGACAATCGTAGGAAGGTTAAAGATCCCGCGGCACCGTTTCCTTTTCAAACGCGCAGTCTGTTCAGTGTGCGGAGCTCCACCGGTTTAAACTCGACCCAAAGAAAAGATAAAAACGACCGTCGACATTAAAACGCTTCGCAGCTTCCTCGGCACGGCATCTACGGCGAATTCACCACGTGCTTAAAGTCACGTGAAAACGGGGATCGCGAGCGGCAAAAATCCCTGACTCGGGCATTTTAGGAAAGGAGCTGAGATTTATTTGTTGGATTAATGCGAGGACTGACGGGCTGCGACGGCGGGGCACACTTCCGGGTGTTTTTTTCCTCCTCCGCTCATCCCACCGCAGGCGGGAATAACTCACGGAAAGGAAAGGAAGGACAATTGGCCACCAAATGTCGTTTCTCCAAATCCCCGGATAAAACCGCGAAGCCGTTACCTGGGCGGACGAATTCCCATCACCCAGCGAATTCTTCGCTGATCTTTCGCAGGTTCCTTCACTCTCAGACCCCCACACCCCTCCGTACGCTAGTGAACGATCAAATAATTCAGAAAAAGCAAATGTCGATATTCTTGAGCATCTGAGGCGCTGACAAAACCTGTTACAATGCACAATAATCCCTTTAACCAAGTGGAAGTTTATAAACTTCTGCCCCGAATCAGAACCGGTCAAAACAAGACGTTTCGTGCGGCGGGATGTTAGATAAATGACCTGACGTAATAGGCCGTTTCTTACTCCAGCAGAAACGGCCGTCGCTGAAGCATTTTATACTATTTAGACTCAAAATGTATTTTTAAACAGAGAAACAATGGCTTCAGGAAATTATATGTCTGCTACAATGGCCATGTCAGTTATAATTTATGTAAATAATAGATAAGAGACAAAAACAGCATCGGGTACAAAGCTCCGCAGTTATTATTTGCTCTTACGGCACATTTGCAATCCGTTTGTTTCATATCAACGTGACTGTTTTTTAAAAGTTATTTTATTCTGAAGCTGCTTTTGCTTAATATCACACATCTTATAAGCGGGAAACAATCCAATTTGAAATGAGACGATTAAAAAGCAGAATTCCCTCCTAGCAACTTCTACGCTAGCTTCCCGTGGAATCACCGCGGACTTTATTAAACGGAAGCGGCTATTGGTGAAAAACAGAGCCGATAATTTCGAGGTCACTGGTTACGGGGCGGGAAAAAAAGAAAAAAAGCGATTGTTTCTCAGAGCAGATGAGGAATTTCTCACAGAGCAGCTTATTGATCCCCAGCTGAGGGAATCGCAGTCGGTGGTTCTAACCCGCCAACAGATGCAGACGCAAACCGTGCAGCCCTGCTGCTTTATTAGCTCTAATTATTATTATTATTATTGACAAATGGAGTCGATAAAGTGCTAATGGTGCCGTCGTGTGACAGATTAAAGTATTTGACCGCTGGCTCTTAGAGGGTGAAGTGAGGACCACGTAAATCTATTGATTTTCTGATTAGAAATATAATTTATATTTGCCACGCAACCAGACCGCTGACCCCGACCGTTCCAGTTCGGCAACGGAATAATCCAGATCGATTGGTTAAGTCGTCTTCAGCCCGAATCACAGATGCTGCACCAAATCATGCAAGTTCACCAAACTGCCAGCGCAAATCTGTTTCGACCTTCGAGCAGATACGTTCATCCCACGCGAATCTTTAATAATCGGGACGTTGGGGAACCGCCGTGATGCCTGTCCTCCGGCCGCATAGGTAAGTATGGATTTTTAAAGAATCCACGCTAAACGGCAAACGCCTGGGACTTTCCAGCGTTGAGTCGGCCGGCAGGGAAGCGGTGACACGTTTCTCAGGCCCCGCGGATTTCTCCGCCTTAGACGTAGACGTAGGTCTGTTGAAGTTCAGCTGCAGAGACGACCGCACTCTCAGTTATTTTAGAAATTTGACATTAGAATTTCATTCGGAAACATTTGCGATTCTGGAACAAGTGCAACCTCCGGATAAAGCAGAAAATAGCGTTTGCGATAATATGAAACAAAAGGGTTATAACTCCTCTGCTTTTATTTCATCGGAAAGTCTACAGCGATTTCAAGTTCAGTGGTGTTCTGTGTGTCACGCAAGACATTCAAGTCAACAGCGGTGACGTATTTGCATGTTTTCCTCCAAAATATTAGCGATAGGCAGACGAGTAGATTCATGTAGCGAAATTTCGCTTTTAGGGGCGGTTTGTTTAATTCGACGCGCTGCTATTTATTTGCTCGGCTTTGAGTACGGATCCGTGATCGAGGGTTCGACGGTAGCACAAATGCGTGAAACTTACACGGCGTTCGGAGCGATGGCGCCGGAGCGGATCTGGCCGCATCCCGTTCGTCTAAATGGCTCACGGGACAGGTCCCCCCTGTTTCACACGGGCTCTTTTTCCACGTGCGCAGGAGTGAAAGTTACAGCCATCGCACCTTCTGAAATCTGACCCGTGTCCCTCATTCTCCTTCCCGGTGGAGTCGCACGTTACCGCTAGATGGATTTCTTCGCCGTTTCAATTCTTGAAAACGGCCTTTTGCTACGAGTGTGAAAATTTTCCTCCTGTCCCTGTAAACAAAGATTTTCTCATGCTTTGGGTCTATCGTACTTTGGACGTGTTGCGTATTTAAAGTGTTAAAACCGTTAATTGTTTCTAGTCGTTCGGCAGCGTAGCCACACAACGTCTCGCCGTCCGCCATTTTGGAACGTTCTCCATCATTTCCGACTTGTGAAGTACTTACGCCGTGTTGTTTACAGCTTCAGACCATTTGCGAGACCCTTGCTGGGTCTTTTATTGGAAGTTTCCGAGAGGAAACGTGTGGCTGGCGGCAGGGTAAAACCTGCCTACGGCGGCACCAATCTGCTTTCAATCGGACGCATCGTAAACAACGAGAAGCCGCGTTTAACCCCCCCCTCCGCTCGCAAACCACTGCGTGATGCCCATCTGCGCCTTGGTGCTCTCTGGTTAGACAGATGATGCTTCTAATCCATATTAACTTCCACTTCCACCCATCTACTCTAATCTTTTCTGGTGGAGCTTTTCAAGCACCCTTTTCCAGGTTGGTGCGGAGCCCCCAGCACTCGGCAGCCTTCAGGTTACAAGTCCTGGTCCCTAAAAGCGTAAGAAAACAAAATACAGAAAAACAAACCGTCACAACGTGGACGCTCAATGCAGTCAGGCTCAGTTCTCCAAAGAAGCGATTCAAAACTGTGCCGTTCTGCAACCTTATACACCAGGCCTGAGGCGGGCCGGGACTCGCCAGGATGCCGTACCACCACATCTACGTTTTGCTGAAGAACTTGAACATCAGCTCCTCTCATAATCCCCCGGTCCTTGTTTCTGCCCCCTGTTGACCAGATTCTCTCTCTCAGCCACTCTTCCACCAAAAGACTGTAACTGTAGTTACAGTAGTGGGCATTCTTCATAACAGCTATGGTTCACTACCCAGAATGTACTGTTTCCTACCGAATCATTTGAAATTTGTGTCTCTTTCAATATATATTGTAAATATTGCCAGTATTTAGTAGCATCTTTCATTCACTGTAGAAACTGGACAGTTAACACTTAAGATGTTTGCTGCTAACTGCTATCCAACTAAGATTCCAATAAGGGCAGCAGCAGCTCTTACTTCTCCATTTCAAATACTGCTTACACACAAGGAAGTAAAACTGTACACCGTCAAAATGTCATTTTTTATATAATGGTTTTTTACTTGCTGATGAACAGAAGCGTATACTTTTTGTAGAACGTGTCTTCAGACAAGTCCTGGTTTAGTCACGGTGTCCAAAGGGCTGCTCTCCTGCTTGTTCCCCAGGCCCAGAGTGACCTTTTCTGGTATCAGAACCATCCAAAATGTGACTGGTGGACATCCAGAAATAGTCTTGGACCGGCTGCTTTCTCAGGGTCTCAGAATATTGACTAACAGATGGTTTGAGCAGAGATAAGGAGCAATAGAGATCTGAGTTGTCTTCTTCTCCTTGCTGGTCATTTTCATTGTTGCTATTGTTCAAAATTGTGAGTGTTTTTTGAGGGAGGGGATGTATACGCTGTTCTATTTGAACTTCGGGGCAGCATTAATATAACAAGAGGGGTATATCCTTTCTAAAATGACTATAGAATGAAGACTTTAAGGTTCATTTTGGATCAGTCAGATGTACATCTCGGACGATACCGAAACTTTTTCTCCTACAGTCACCCAGCGGATCTTCTATTTTATTTATCTGAAGGAAACTCTGAGCCCTTGTGCGGTATTTTCTTCTGGCTAAACAAGGGACGGGAACACTGACTAACCACTGGGAAGCCAGAGCACATTCTTAGGGAGGGATCGAAACCTGTCATCACTGATAATCCAAATCCACATACCAAAGATTTCTAAAATGTGTCTCGCGTGTGTGTATATATATATATATATATATATATATATATATATATATATATATATATATATATATATATATATATATATATACATACACATAAGAAAACAGACTATACAGTACGCAGGAAAACATAACACACTAACACACTCGTGGTGAAAGTAAATATTTCACGCACCACCCAATAATATTATGGTAGCCTTTTAGTATTTCCTACTTCCATAATGACAAAGAGTAAAAGGAGGGTAGAAAGGAAAGTTAGAGTCTCTCATGGTTCAGGGAATCTCAACCATGTTGTTACCTCTTCAGAACCTTCTGCCGGAACTTTGGCAAAGTAAGCTTACAGAAAGCTGTATATTTTCGAAGAAATGTGAGTCTTGCTGTCCATTTGAGTTGTTGCATTTCATACAGAAACATTAATCTTACAGGACTTCCATGTTGTGAAGCTATTGCAGAATGACTGTTCCCACAGGTGATGACACAACTGTGACACGATTCGAACCTTGTTTTGTTTTCTGCTCTCGTCCTTTTTGTTTCGCTGCACGGCCTCACAGCCGGAAAGGGAAGTCGCATTCGAAGGGCCTTTGGAAACCTTTATGCAAGAGGAACGGAGGACTGAGGTTCCACGTTGTTTGTGGCTGTATTTCTGTGTGGGTGGGAGGGTGGTTGTCTGGAACAGATGGAAAGGGAAGCAACTGGCAGTCGCGATGAAACGGGTCTTTGAGGTAGTGACTCAGGGACAAGTTTTATGCACGTTTCCCCTCCAGCTTCCACTGGGTTTCTTGGTCGGCCGTAAAATGACAACGTCTTAGTGTTTGGGGTGGGGTCCTCGAGGTGGATGATGCGAGTCGGTTTTCTCACAATGATTTTAAAGCTGAAATGCTATCAGCAGAACAAATGCCCCTTTTACTGAGTCCGAGGAAATGCGAATTCCTCTTACAGACCCAAAGATTGAATTATGTTCGAGGGCGAGAGCGATGGGACGACTGCGGACAAAGTTGGTTTCGGAAAGTCAGAAGCCCCCCCCCCCCCCCTTCAAACCAGAGTAAAGTTCAATTAATTTGTCAGGGAGCTGCAAACAGATGATTTCAATCAGCGAGAAAAATGACTTCATCCAAAAAGAAGGGGGTGGTCGGGGTGTGGGGTGGGGGGGTCGAGGCGGAATCTGCGATAGCCGACAGGAACTCGGCCGACGGTTTGGCTTTTTTTCGTAAGGCAAAGCTGGCAGCGGGCCGCCGTGGCCGACGTGCGAAACCAAAACCTCGAGGGTGAATTTGGGAAACATCAAAGCGGGAGAGGAAGGAATGTTAGGAAACAATAGCCGTAACATCTCTGCACGTCCTGTCGCTCCGGCGCGGAAAGGGCCTCTCTGGTTTTCCACGAATGGCCGTGCATCAGCGCACTTCCATTGGCTACGACCCGCGATGCCCACAGAGATAATGCCCCCCAAATGTCTCCTAATGTTCAACCAGCGGCTGCCTCTTTCAGCTCCGCTGACTGCCCTCTTCTCAGGTTTTACCTGCTTTTTACACCGTGCCACTGGCCTTGCAGTAAAATCGTGGCGCTGTTAATAAACCTGTGATGGGCTTTGTTCCCTCCGCTACATGCTCCGCAGCCTTCGCTCCCCGGCAGGAAAAGAAGTTAATCGCCCCAAATTCCTGTCTTTGCATGTGGTCGGCACTCGAGTTTCATTCAGTAAAAACAGCGCGAGTCCGGGGTCGCGGAAGCCAGCAGCTGCCAACCTGCGGGAGGAAGCGAGCCGGCTCGAGATCCGTGGCGTTCCGGGGGGCTGCGGATCCATCGGCTCGAAGAGACGATCCCAGCGTTCAAGCTGCTTTTGCCCCTTTGGCCCCTGCGACCTCTCCTCCCCACCTCGGTGTTTCGCAGCTCGCCTGACGTCGTGGAGCAGGATCTTCTACAAAAAAAAAAAAAACACGGACTTGGAAACGCAGGTGATGGGCAAACATCCATCCATCCATCCATCCAAGAAAGAAGCGAGAAACAAATTTTTGGAACTACGCAAACGAAGAATGTAGAATCGAAAAGAAACAAGCGGAGAAGCGCTTGCGGCTTGGGAAATGCGCAACTCGATCGTTCGGAACACAAGGAGCTGCTGTGTTCAGAATGGAGCTGTGAAATTTCCAAAATTCATCTGTAAAGGTGCTCATTATGTAAATTTCCTTCCTTTAAATATATTTATTCGTCCAAATGATGTCATTAAAGCACGTATTACAGCGTTTCCGACCCTAACTCAAAATCGACTGAGGACAGAACGCCGACACAGCAAGACCGAACTTTACGTGTAAAAAGCGCCGAGCGACGGGTGGGTGTCAAGCAGCGGATTGAAGTCCGAAGGCCGAGTTCTGAGAAAGAACGCGGCGGAAAGACCACAGCAAACCTGCACGTGCTTCACACGGGTAATGAAAACCATAACGTGGGGCCGCGGCGCCTTTCGAGAGGGAAGCATTTGAGAGCGAGCGCCTTCGGGGGGGGGATTTGAACCCGCAGACACCGCAGACCTGTGTTTTGTTAGCAATCAGCGACGGGAGTCATGCGGTCGCAGCAGATGCGGCTTCTGAGATCTCGGCTCATTCTATTACGTTATTTATTTGCTCAGCGGATGCTTGTATCCAGAGCAACGTGCTTAGCTTAGCTTACGGCCAGAACCCTTCACATTCACGCTGCCTGGTGTTTACTGAAGCAAGTCGGGTTTTATATACTGCTCAGCGGGGCAGCGGCAGTTACGCTCTCGCTGGCCTGGACCCAGCAAACGTTTGGTTGTATATACAGTTCCTTACATTCTACCTTTATTTATTTAGCTAACGCTTTTCTCCAGAGCTATTCGCAGTGATTTATCCATTTATATAGCAGGGGCATTTTTTACCGGACCAACTCAGGGGAAGTATCTTGCTCAGGGGTGCTGCGGCAGATGCCGAGAGTTGAACCCAGGTCAGACGGCGTGGTTTAGTCGTCCTTACATGGCTAACGCAGACACACTGGAGTTCAGTGTGAGTACTGTCCCCCGGCAAGGGAACTACGTGGGGGGTGGGATTCGAGCCTGTTTGTACAGACAGCAATGCGGCGAATTCGCTTTACTGGAAACAGGGTGTTGGAAGTACCACGTTTCTGGAGGAAGGAAACAAAGTGGCGGGAAAAAAGAGAGCATAATGACAACGTATTTGGTGGTGAGAGTCAAACATGGACGTCCAGCACTGCGCTGCAGAATAAGACGCCACGTGAAGCTCAAGGCGTCGTCTTCTGCGGCAGTTGTCTCACAAAATGTGTGAAAATTAAAAAAAAAGATTTCTTTCATGGATACGGCTGCTTTTATGCACACTAACATTTTCTCTTTCACATCTACATCTGTTCATTTAGCAGATGCTTCTGAGTTTTGGGAAAAATGTGATACATACAGTACTGTGCAAAAGTGTTAGGCACCTGTGGGAAAAATGCTACCAAGTGAGGATGGTTCCAGAAATGATGCCATGAATACTTATGAATCAATAAACTTTCTAAAAAGTGCAGTAGACAAAAAAACCTCCATCAGATCAATATTTGGTGGGACCACCCTTTGCCTTTAAAACCATCAATTCTCTTATGCAAACTTGCATGCAGTTTAAGGTAGAGGTTGGTAGGTTCTTCCAAACATTTTGAGGAACCGGCCACAGTTCTTCTGCAGACCTTGACTGTCTCTGCATGTCCTCCCAGACTGACTGGATCATGTTGAGATGAGGGCTCTGTGGGGACCAGACCATGTGTTGCTGAAGATAGTTGTGTATGACTGAGATTGGGTGTTTGAGGTCATTCTCAGGCTGCACAATGAATTTGGGACCAACCAGAAACCCCCCTGATGGTAGATCAGAATCTACCTGAACTTCTCAACAGACACTGAAGTTGCCTAAGACTTTTGCACAGTACTGCACATTTAAGTGTAAATTTACACACATGCCAAGCCAAATGGTCAATAATAATAATAATAATAATAATAATAATAATAATAACACATTTCCTGCTTATGTGAACATTATACCTTGATAATGTTCCTGTGCTGACATGTTTATTCCAAAATGTTTTGTGTTATACTTGTTTATTCCTTATTCAATCATTTATCTACAAACTTAAACCTCCAGGTCAGTTTCCTAAGGTCTGTACGGTAAGGTAAATAAAGCAGGTGTTTTACCTTTGCAGGGTAAAAGTGTCCACACTTTGTCCTGGTTTTTGCTTGTTTCATCGGTTAATGTTGCACACGGTCATTCACACACCTGGTCACAATTCCCTGTTTGACTCGAGTCAATGAACCTCGGGGTTCATTTGTTTTTGTAAATGTTCTCGTTCTCGGTTCCGTGTCCTTTTTCAGTAACGTGGATCGGCTTCTTCAAGCAGCAACTTTGGGATTCGGATCTATTCGCGGAGGAAAGTAAGCGCTCACGTACACGAAAAGTTCAAAATCGAACCAATTCAAAGCCCGAAAGTGACATTTAAATGATTATTTTACAGTGGATTTGCTGCCGATATATGAAATCGCAGTGGGGCTTATAGACATGAATGAACGAATGAATGACAGGGATAATATGAATGAGACAAATCCAGTCATTACAAGGCAAATATTAGCAAAATATGAACAAAAACTGCATACAGATAAACTAATTCACTAACAAAATACTGTTTGCAGACATGATATTGTTTTTGGGGCGAGGCGAGACACTCGAGCCGTCGTCGTCTTCGACGTCCCCGAGAAACACGGCCGCGTTCGCAGGCCCTGCCGTCAGTTAACTCAGTTTGCGGCGTTGTGATAAGCTGGGCCATATGGGAGGCGACTCTGCGGGGGGCACCTGCGCCCCTTTCCAAAATAAACAGGACAACAAAAGGTCGCCAGCGCCCCGTCCCCCTCACGGCGTCGTTTCACCAACAGAGGCGTAAATGCGGAAACGCTTTCCGTTATTTTTGAACCTATTACACTTTTATCAGCAAAACGCCTATTTCTTTGCCACGTCAGTGCCGACATCTCACTGCGTGGCTCAGAAACTCGACGCGCCTCCCTATTTTTTTGGCCAGTTTGGCCTTTTACATCCGTAAAGCCTGGTTACTTTCCCGTTTCTTCTGTTAGGTGACATTTCGTCCCGCAAACAACCCTTTACTCGTATCCCCGACGTTACAAATCCATTACTTTAGACTTATTCACGCAGCACTTGTTGATATTTCACTGGCCGCCGCCGCAGCCGCGGCCCCACCTACTTCCAAAGGAGTGTAAAAACTCGATTTGCCTTATCGAGAAGCCCGCTGCAGGGCAACCCACAGATAAAGCCCCGCACTTTCTTTCCCTTCTTCCAACCCCCCCACAGTCATTACTTTTCAACCAATATTCACTGCCTGCATTTATACACACAAAAGAAACCCCGAGAGCAACTCGGGTGCTTTTACAAACCATTTTTTTTTTAAAACCGAATGCTGTTTCGGCCCAGAGCAGAAACGCTATGACAGTCAGAAGCGTCGGAAAACGCAGTTTGGAAAGTAGCCTAAAACACCAGCTTTTTCGGCCGACTGTCTTAAATGCAGTTTATTCGCTTTCTGCACCAGCCAGGCATCTCGCGAGGCTTCACACCTCTCCTGCGGCCGTGGATAAGAAAGAACAATTGTAGGGTTTATCTGGGGGCCCGGCATTTCAGCGAGATAAAGTTCTTTTCACACCCACGTGCAGCTCCACAGCTCAGCCCGAGTCGGTTGCTCGGCCGCTGCCCCCCCATCCCACCCCACCCCCACACCCTTCTCCACCCATCATCTTCCAAATGAACCCAGCAGACAGATGGAAAAAAGGCCAAAAGGGCCAGCAGAGTGTGACCACCGTACTGGGCGCTGGGGGTGATGGTTAAACAGCATGACTCCGATTTACAACAACACACTTTCGACAAGGTGGCCGACAAGGGCTAAACAGCTGGTTGGAACATCTCAAACTCCCACTACTAACCAAGTGACCGGTTCGCCGTGAAATGGCGGGAAAAAAATTTCCGTGTAAACCAGTCGAGCTCAGCTGGCGACGTCGAGAGGTCAAAGCTGGAAAGGAGCGAGACGTAGCGGCCGGGTCAGCCGCCCTGGATCAGCGCCGCGCCTGCTTAGTCCGAGCGGAACTTTAATATCAGGTCTCAATAATGTTCTCGCAGTTTCCTCCTTACTCACAGTAAGGCAGTAGAGTAAAAACTACAGTATTTGAACCTTTCGTGTTTAAGCCAGGAGTAGTTCGTCTTGGGTCTTCCATGTTCAGATAGATCTTTCCATTAGGAATTGAGAACAAAGAAACGTCTTATGGGTTAGGATTAGCGATAGGTTGAAAGTGTAATTTCAAACGCCGAATAGAGTAAATTACTGTTTCCTTATTCCTTCAAACCATCAGTTTATACCGTGTACTTATGAACCCGACATCATCTGTAGATGAAATAACTTCAGACCAGAGCTGTTTTTGCACTTTATTTATATGTTTAGCAAAATTGTTTTTGCTCTTAAAACTCCTTTATGATGTGGGCTGTATTTCCTTTGTGCAGAATATTTTCTCTTTGCCAAAAAAGAAAAGGCCAGTCTGGAGTGCGGTTAAGGCACTAGTGCGTATCTCCTCAGGCAGCAGAGGAAGTCTGCAGGGAACTGGGCAGATAAAATACAAATGATATTTTGACAGTCAAATATTTTCCATGGGAACCGTCTGAACATGTGCGCTGACGTCAGGGGGGGCTAATATCCCAGACTTCTTCCAAAAACCAAAAATGAAACTAAAATCCATGTCATATGGCTTCTCCGCGCATTGTGCTTGTCCACCAACATCTCCTTCCCGCCAGCTTGCCGGCAGGGTTTCCCAAACCGTAATCCTCTACAAACCCTCCTCCCCCCTGAACCCCCCTTGGCTGCGCTGCCCCCGCCCCGCATGCAGCCTCTTCCCAGGCCACCCAGCCTAACCGGTTTGCGGCCACGAGATGCAGCTTATGTGGGACCCGCCAAGTGGGCCGCTCGTCCAACGTAGCGTCTCACGCGTTTGGAGGAAATTTATGAATCCTTCATTCGGGAAAAAACTCCTGAACGCCGCCTCACCTTTGACGCGTCTGTCAGTGACCACGAACAGCTAAAGTCATCCCATCCTGCAAACCCCATCCACAGAATCCTCCAGAATCGACCTTCCTCACCGCACCTCCAGTTTGTTTCTCGACGCTCTGGTACAGAACAACAAGTTTATTGGAAGGAAGTTCACTCACACCATTCCAAACACCTCCAGTGTAAACTTTGATCTGTCACCACCTATTAAACCTCAACCCAAATGTTTTTTTTTTTTTTTGATGATCATGTCACGGAGCGTAGGTTGTTCCCACTGTTGCACTTGCCAAAGAGATGTATTTTGATGTTTGGCTCTACCGTTCAAGTTAAGCGTTTAACTTCGTCCCGTTTGAAAAATTAACTTTTGACCGTGACGGCAGTTTGAGAACAATTTTGGGATGTATGGCAGCCCTACCTGTGAAACTCCGGAACCTTCTGACTTTTACCTCTGACCCTATTTATGCATATTTATGTTTTTGTGAAACAATCCTGTCCATAATTCGAATAACAAAAAGCTCATCTCACGTCTACCTGCAAACGTGCAAAGATCCTCGATATTTGCCCCACGTGTGGGTTTTAAAAGAGCAACGGTTATAATGGTTTGAAAGAGGCACCGCTGAATCCCAGGCTGTGCGGAAACAGCAGAGTACAGCAGAGTAAAATATGGTACTTCCACCATGAACACACGTCTGTGGCGCTGAAAGAGCTGCTTCTGCGGGGGGGGGCTGATAATAGCGGCAAAAAGTGACTTTTCAAATACAAATGCAAATGTTATTTTCATGCATCATTTTTACATACTGCTTTCAGTTATTCAAATGCCCCCTTCTGGATAACTGTGTCTCTCTATCCAGGCTCAAAACCGGACCGAGAGAAAATCACACTCGTAAGGAAACCCTGGTCCTTCTGTGTGAGAGAAACACACCAATAAAAAGTCCATCTTTTACCATCTAATGACTCTAATAATAATAATAATAATGATTCCTTTTATCTCGGCCATAAAATGCTTTGATGTGCTGGAAAATTATTAATCCACTAATTTTAACAAATGACACCCTATTATAAACTGAGCGATCTGAAGAGGCTGTAAAAGTATTACAGATATGTATCTAATATGGCGCCGTTTTACTGAATATTTACTGAATTCCCACGAATGCAGAATATTGCGGCTCATTAGAAGTTTTTAAATGTAGAATAGGTGGTGTAACAGCGGATGCCTTAAAACTGAAGGTCTAAGGTTTGAATCCCCCCCCGTGCTGAGATACCTCCGACGGTCCCGGTGAAAATGACCCTGCTGTCAGGAGCTCAGCTCTGTAAGCTGCTTTGGAGAAAAGTGGGAGCCGAGTGAGAAAAACGGACTGAGATCGACCGCCTTAACATCTGTTAAGCTGAAGCCCAAAAGCAGAATCTTTGCTGCACGAAGGCAGATGTGCGACGACCTTTCCTGGTCACAAATCCAAACTGTCCCTTCACCGTAAATGATCCCTCGGAAAGTCTCCTTTGAACATTTCCACCCCTGGTTCTTCTGATAATGGAGCAAAGGCGAGTTTCCACCAACCTTATTGGGATTTACTTCACATTATCACTCCCGAGGACTTCGGTTCAATACGCTCCGCACCAGATGAGACGGAATATGGAAACTTTTTTTTACTTTATCAAAGTACACTGTTAATTTGAGTCCTTTCAGAAAAAAGCTTGAACCCTGGTTTCTATTTTCTCAAATCAATATGTTTGCCGTATCGATTAACGGACAAACGCTTGGATTAAACTGAGTTTAACTGGGTTACGCTGGACATATGAATGAGCCTCCGTGTGACGTAAACTCTGAGTCCTGAGTTCATACAGCCAGCCATAATTTATCAATGCAGAGAACATTCCGGAAGCAGAAGGTGTGAGACAGGGTGCACCTTGGAAAGGATTCAGACCTTGGAACCTGTTCACTGTAAGGTAATCTCACACACACACACACACACACACACAAACACAGACAAGCGTGTGTGAAAGGCAAATTGAAGTGAGCAGTTCCGCTGAATCGCATTTTAGGACTGGAATTAGACTGTGGGAGGAAACCAGAGCATCCATAGGAAACCATGCAAACCCCAGACAGAACTGAATTGGGTTTAAAATTTCACGAGAGCCCGCAGGTCAGGAACTGGGGGACATCAAGTGAGGGCTGGGGCACCTGGGAAGTGGGGAGGAAGACAGTGAGAGGAGACATCTGTGGCAGAAAGAAGCAGGGCTGCCACTTTGAACTTTTTCTTCTGGGTTAAAAATTAACACAGCGGGTCATTAGCCAACTCTTAACCTCCCGTCACAAAGACAACTTTCGTCTTCCTTTGGGTCATCTTTTGTGGACAGTGTTGTGCTGTCCACGCTGCCCACAAAGGCAGCCAGCAGCATCATTCGTAACCAAATTATTTAGCTCTTTCCAAAAGTTGACCGAACCTTTGTTTGACTTCTTTCCCAGCTGAATCGACACCGATGCGTCTTCCGTAATGAAATGGTTGCTCTTTCATTTAGTCGACCTCTTTCTCCCGAGCCACCCGCAATGTTAGGTTGGTATATTAAACACGGTTTAATAACCGTGTTTTTAACACCGTTTCTCGGTTTGGATACGACGTGCCCTGGACAAAAAAAATCCGACGAAAAAACAAACTGAACAAAAGGAATCCACCCTCACCTCATCTATGCGGTGATGCTCTATTTACTCCTGTGCTGCACGGGTGAATGCGATAATACAGCAAATCCCTCTATACCTGAACTCTCTACATCCCAATTTTTACTGTGGCTGCGCTTGAAAAACAAACGGAAACGTTTGCTGCAGCAAATATTTATCAAAAGCTTACCCATAATAAATAAAAAAACAAAATATGAATGAAAATCGAAACATCTATAAATAAATACTGCACAGAGCAATGTAACCTACCTGAAGGGAGTTGCCTGTGTGTCTCCACGCTGATGTCTTATCCACTGTTTTCGCTGCCTGAACGTGTTTGCGCCGGGTTACCGTGTTTGCAGTGCATTTCGTTTTTTACAGTCTTTCGAATACTGTGCCACCATTTAGTATAAAGTGCAAACTGATGAACTGCTTTCTAATGAGGGACCTGGTGTTTGCAGTGCTTATCATGTCGTGGGGCGACAGTTATACAGGTGTTTTGTGATGGGTTGGGAGCCCATTATTTATATCCCCATTTAAAATAATGGGAAATAAACACTCAGCATCCAAATTTTTTCTATCTCGCGCATATTCAGGGACCGATTAGTTATACTACCCTATTTAATGCTATTCCACATAGGTGAATATGAGAAGAACGATAGTTATCGCTGAGCGAGAATAGATTTCTTGGAAATTTGTGTAGGAAAGCTGTACCTGACCCTGGTTGTAAATAAAACTATGTGGTTTCAATTATGTTGCAGCAGCGAATCCCTTTGAACACCAGAGCCAGAGTGCACACAAGGTGCTGTTTCCTACTTATATAAGCTTTTCTTGGTTTTCTAGTGAAATTTGGGAAATTGTCTGGGGTTTTTGGGTCAAGCTGGAACGCATCATAGTTTTTTCCATAACAAATAATGCAAATAGCCGCCTCGAATTTACGCGCCTAATCGGTTCCGAAGGGACGACTGTACAATATTTCACCCATTTTCTCAACTGGGTAATTTTCCCGTTCAGTTCAGGGCGAAACCCATGATCAAGGGGATTCAAACCGGACTCTTTCAGCTGCAGTGCAGCCGCATCACCTCATTGCTGGGTCGGGATCGCATTCCCAGTAAGACACAGGGCAGCATTTTGGCGGTTGCTTAAGCCCAGAACCACGAACGCAGCCTCGACGCCGCCTGAACGTGAGAGTGGGGGCGGCTGTACGTTTCTACATTCTGCAATCGCCCATCTGTAGCCCCCCCTACCCCCCACGACAAAGGAAGAAAAGCACAGTTTTCTTTTCACCCGAGGGAGTCAATACCGCACGTTCGAACACAAACAGCCGATGGGAAGCGTAGAGGTTCGCTGTCAGCCAGCATGGCCCGAAAGCCTGCCTCTGCCCTGTCAAGAATGCCAGTCTTTTGCCGGGTAGAATGGCAACCCCAGCAAACCCCCCACTGTCATGCGTGGCAGGATTAAAGCGACACCTCACAGCGCTCAATATGGCCCGGAACCTTTGTAAGGGGTCAATGGCAGGCGGTACCAGCGTGTTTTGCCAGGGGTCTAATCATGTTATACACTTGCTGGTGGTGAATGGGCCAAGGGCTGCGTCTTGTGAAGGAGGTCAGTGGTTCCGCGGAGGCACAAAAAGGCCCGTGGGTTACACGGTCCTTCATCTTTTAATGAACTTTGTAGCTGCAGCGTTTAAGAACAAGAAACATTTCGGTTCACAAGGGAACTTAGTGGCGCTGCCTGAAATCCTATTAGGCCTCGCAGGCGGATGGGCCATAGAAAACTCCAGGGAGCATCGCGGCTCGTACAGGAGGGGACGCGCGGGCGGAGTCAGGGCCTCAAACAAACACAGGGACTCTGTCGAGACACGATCTGCAGCTACCGGGAGACATTGAATTGCCGATGGCAGGTCGACACGGGTGCGAATAAAGCGGTTTTCTCAAACGCCTCCTCGACAAGACAACCTGTCTCTTTATATTTGCGATCGGCTGCAGTGCGTTCGTGCCGGGGC
Source organism: Arapaima gigas (assembly GCA_900497675.1). Classification (NCBI taxonomy): domain Eukaryota; kingdom Metazoa; phylum Chordata; class Actinopteri; order Osteoglossiformes; family Osteoglossidae; genus Arapaima; species Arapaima gigas. Next base: position 108,041 of record UFQX01000798.1, read on the forward strand.
CGCGCCGTTACGCCGGAGAGGGTGACGGAGTACCGCGCTTCTTCAGGGGTCTTTCTCGTGTTTCCGACTAGAGACCCGCACGTGTGGCGTCTGCAGGGTTGACATTTACATTTATTCATCTCGAGTGACACTTTTTACAATGGCAAATTACTTACAGTGACTTTTATTTTGTCTGCGGGAGCTTTTTGGGGCCTACCTGGCTCAAGGGTAGTACTGAAGGAGGTGGGACTCTAACTAGGGTCTTCTGATGACAAGGAAACAGCTCTGACTGCTACACTACCTGCTGCTCATTGACATATAAATCAATTGAAACTAAATGAGATAAAAAAAAATATTTCAATGCTTACATTACCGCCAGTGACGTCCCTGAAACAGTTCAGTGATGAATTTGGAGGGAAATAATTAGGTTTTAAGACGGTTAATAGCTGTCAGTGTGTGTGTGTGTGTGTGTGTGTGTGTGTGTGTGTGTGTGTGTGTGTGTGTGTTGGGGTTAAGGCCAATGTACTTCAGTTCTTTGAACTAACCAGTGGAAAAAAGTAAAGTGAACTCTCCACACATACATACCGTCTTTGATCAAAGGTTCTACCTGAAGTGGACACCTAGATCAAACAATGGTCTTCTAACAAGGTTCTCTGCTTTCAGTCCTTGGGCTAAAGCGAAAATGACCTCCACCCCTTATTATACGTCCTTTTATTCCTCTGTTGTACAGCTGTTCATAAATTTCCAACAGAAACGATGTGAAGCGTCGAGGGGGAGTTTCGAGACGTGTCCAGATGACTGCGTTTGCGGTGAACAATTCGCAGCCAAAGTCACGAGATGAAGACGTGCTGCCCGTCTCTGAGTTAGAGCTGTCAGTTGTAAATATATGTAAGTATATGTAAGTACTGGGCTAATCCCCCCCATTGTCTGCTGTTAATTTTTTTTGCGGAAAACAGACCGAGCGTCGAAAAACTGCGCGGTGAAATTGCTCATTCCGTTATTCAAAATGTGGAGAAACTGCAGTTTGTTCCAAAGCTTCTGAGGTTAATGCTAAAACGGTTCTAAGTGATGCCTGATACCGGAAAGAGAACATTAGATAACATTAAACTAGAACTGACAGCAATAATGTTATATAAAACAAATAAAAATAATGATTTAAAAAAACGTACAAATGCAAAGGCTATTTGTTGCGTTTAAATAAATGAATTTTAGAGGATTAATCCGCAGTGTTGCAAAATAGAGGACAGAAACACAAACGTTTCCCAGCGCAGGAGCGAGAAAGGGGTTCGCCGCACCGCAGCTGAAGCCGTGAGTACACAGTTCCCACGATGCATTGCTTCCACGGTCTCCCTCGGAGGGCCACTTGGAGGCGTTTTCAAGAGCGGCTGCAGTCAGAGCCGAGACCTGATGTCTCAGACTGGATAAATCTGGACTAAGCTGCAAAATGGATAAGTGAAAAACCAAAGAGCCTCAATAGCGGCGGTTCAGTGTTTTTCGCCTGAAAGGAGATCAGAGGAAGTCCGTGAAAACCCAGCACACTTTCGAGTTCCAAATTAAATTCGCAAAGTATCTAAACAAGCCTAAGAGCTGAGTCTCAATTCAGCAAAGAAACTTGCACAACAGCAAAATACTGCTGATGGTCAAAGAACTGAATCCCAACGAATCGGTTTCTTAGGATGCTTCCTTCCATCTACAGAACTTGTCTTGTGAAAGGTCTGCAGTGGTTATGCATCGTATCTAAGCCCTGATCCTATATTAGGAACAAATCTAACTAGCCTCAAGACCGTATGAGGAAATGATCATTTGGCAGTCTTCTCCATTCTTTGCTCTCCTGGTGTTCTTTTGGGGACCAAAAAAAAAAAATAATGCTGACAAAAGGCATCTTCCAGAATGTCTTCAGAAATAGCAGCCCTTTCAGAGGCCACACGGAGCCTGGCCTGGTAGGTGATTTCCACTGACATTTCGTCTCTGGTGGACAATGATCACAAGACGCTGGCCCCTTTTGAAGGCCTCGACCGAGCACAAAGCGGCCCCCTCCAGCGGTCTGTCTTCCCACAGCTCCTGCAGCACAGTTTCACAAACATAACACCAAAAGTGCAAGCTACCTGACCTCACTCCGAAGGCCGTTCCCCGCAGTTCCACCGCCGCGACAGGTAGGATGTGTCTGCCATAAAGCGGCAAACAAACGGAAAGTGCTTTGTTGCGTAAAGCATCGCTCGTCTGTTTTTCTGTTTTATCCGCATCATTTAAACCCGCCGCTGCTGAATTTCTCTGCCTAAACAAACTCGGCAACCGTAGCCTGTCTGTAAGTACCGCAGTTTTACGCAAAATTATAAAATGGAGGGGAAAGGCTGCCCTAATATCGCCAAAGAATGAATAAAAAGGACATTTGGTTTGAGGATCTAACATTTTGGAATAACTATCCAGTCACCTCTGGTGACCTTTTTTCTCACCCTTTCTCTTCCTTTGTCCTCTTCAAGGTCAAACGGAGGGGCCATTCCTTTCAGCTGTCAGTTCTACCAGACTACCACTTGACTGGGCTGAATGGGGAGATCCTCTTTCATTTGGGGATCACTCAATCTCCCCGGAATCCAGCTGATGCAAATTTCATTCCTAAGTCCAAACTTATTAAACATCTACAGATGAGCAACCTCAACATTGCACTCAAGTGTAAAAACGAAGGCTTTAGTCCCAAATACTAGTTTTACGGTTTCCTTTTCCGCATACAGGCTTACTGTCTAACCCACATCCAACAAGTGCAGCATGAGACCCTGCTGGTCCATTCATAAAAATACCCATAAGGTCACGTTTCAAGGAAAAAAAAAAACAGCCAAGCGTGTCTTCAGCCTCCCTCCGACCCCCTTCTGCAAAATACCTTCTGTGACTTAAAGGCTGTTTGAACATCTTGATTTACCTGTTTTCCTCCACAGGCCTGTGCTACTGTTGACTGAAGACCTCCCATTAGTGGAAAAGACATCACTCTAAGAGCAAAAGCAACCCTTTGTCACACAGCCACTCGTAGACATGCGGTAATGCAATCATTTGAATGGTTTCAAAATCACACTGTGTGAAAAAGACGCTCAGACAGAGTGACCTATGAGCGACACCCACACCTGCCCCACGCTGCTCTAGGAACCGGAGCAGGAAGAGGTAAGGCTTGTTCCCTTTGGAGGGTCCTTGTGGGGGTGTGAATTTCCACTGACACCGATCTTCAGCAGGGGTGACTTTTCCCCAGTGGCCTGCTGTTGGACCGTGAGTCCACTTCTGGAATTCGTAGAAGCTACCTGCTCCACCTGGCCACAAATTTATTCTCAGTCTCGGTGCTTCGCTATGTGTTTCAGTGTCTCCGTTTGCACCTGCCTGAGAATGCAGAGCTTTGCCTCATTCCCAAACCCTACTGGAAACTGTCATCTACCCAAATGTGGAAAACCCAAGGTGCTCTAGCGATCTGGCAACGTGTCACCACATCTACTTAATGGGACTTTTCTGACTTCCTGGGTTCTGCAGATGGAGCTGTCAGCAGCCATCGTTACACAAGCAAAACAGCATATTTTTTTAAATCCGCACGTACAAGGCAGCAAGCTCTGGGGAAGGGCTTCTACACATGTCTACACGAGACAGCGGAGCCTTGAACGTGGACATCGGAGAAGCTGAAATGAAAAAAAAAAACCACAACGGGCGACACGTTTGACAGCAGGCATCCAAAAAATGCCATTCATAAGGAGAAGGGGCAACGGGGTGTTTCCGCTGAGACGCACAGAGCGCAACCTGCGCAGGTCAGCTCCGAAGCGGCCGGTTATCGCGTGATCTCTGGGCTCGAAGGGAACAAAAAGAGCTATCTCTGCAGTCCCTTTCCGCACTCCTCTTCCGTGGGGAGGCGGCTCCAGATCCCGGGCGGCATTTCTCTGACGCGCGGTTGCCTGGTAACCGAAGATAGGCCTCAGAGATTACAAACAAGTTATTTATTTATTTATTTTTTGGTTTGTTGTTTCTTCCAGTGAGTTGCTAATCCAATGAGATACTCCCGAAAAGGGCTTTTCCGAGGCCAGTGAAAGGCTTTAGCTTTGAATGCATAAAACATTTACATAACACTAGAAACCAGCATCTTAAAAGACCGAAATGTAGACTGTTCTGCCCAGGCGAGGAGACAATTCAAGTATCTCAGTGCTGCAAGAATTACCGTAACTCGCTAAATGCATATATAAGACATATCAGATATATAAGATGCAGCAGATCCCCATCACTCCCCCTTGGCCAGCTATTCCACATTTCTTCACTTGCGGTTCGGACGTTGTGATGGGGATCTGCTGCGGCTTTGTGTCCAGGTGTACAAGGAGACGTATGCGGTAATTATGGACATAAAACACAGTGTATCAATCTCTCTGAGTACATGGCAGAAGACATTCATATGGTGTACAAGGAGAAGAGAGTGACTCCCATGATGGTGTGTTAGTTACAGTGTTTCACAGCGTTTTAGTGATATCTGGGGAAATTGTTTTTTCCTATTTGGGCGAGTTGAAATGGATTATAATTTTTCCAGTGTAAAATAACAAGAAATAAGCCCCCTGGTTACTTTTTCCTGGTTTATGTCCACTTGTGAGGAATGGATTACGAACGTGAACTGGTAGGTAGATGTACGTTGCACAAATGCAGCTTGAAATCCATATGCGCAACTTAACAGCGAATAGATTAGGCAAACCTTTAAATGGACGTAAAAGAAACACTGAAGCCAGGCTGTTTTATGGATAACAAATATAAAATTCCGAAATAATTTTTACCATTTTTGTGAAACAGGGTAAATTATGGCAATAAACTATTCAAAGGGCGAAAATGAAAGAACGCAGCAGGAGATGTAGCACTTATGGCGGTATTCCTGTCGTACGACGTTACGGCCTTTAGTAAAAGTAACCCGCGGTGTCTGCAGGTTCATTTACACAAGCGACAGTCAAACAGATTTATTTCTAAAAAGGTTCATTTAACAAGTGAACTGTGAAGGTAAGGCAGTGATTTTGTGGGGTGACGGCTGAGGAGACACGGGAGGGTGTATGTCAGCCTTTGGATAAAATCCCAAACGTATACAGTACAGTTTAGTACAGTTCATACAGTATTTGTTGATTTTTTTAGCTTTACTTTTAGTCTTATCTGTGTTTTGTTAAGGTGCTATAATAGCGAAAATTTGGATCGAGATTTCGGATACTGAGGGATTGCTGCTTGGTTGGGATGCTTACACAGGTTTAGTCATTTACACTATTGGGTTTTTTTTTGCTTTGAGGGCGATTTTGGACAAAAACATTGGATAATGTGAAGTACAGCAAAGGAGGGATTAAACTGCATACAAAATTTTAGTTAAAAAAAAACATTTGTTTCTTAGGAACAACCAGTGAAACATGTGATGACGCCACACTTGCTTATTTAATGAGTGTTTTTCCCGGGATCCACTTAAAGACATCTTCTCGCCTGCTGTTTCCTCGGCCTCCTGGGGACTGGGAACATCAGAGGCGGGTGAGCAGCATAGCTGTTGTCCTACAGAGATCTGTCACTGAGAAACCAGGTTTAATTCCACTTCCTTCACACTAACAGCACCCCACGAACCTGCAGCTGTTCTTTATAAATCAAAGGACCTCAGGGTGGGATCCAAGAAAAGTGGAGATGGCGACAACAGATCTGGTGAGTGTGACAAGCCGGTGGTGAGCTGGAGGGGTGTTACCCCGGAGGGCTTCGGGTTACCCCTCCAGTAGGGGCGGGAGGGCACCAGGTTGCTGGATGTCCTCACCCAGGTGATATCCTGCAAAGGCTAACCAAAGCATTCAGAAGGATGGTGCTGCGTTCTCCAGCTGGTCTGAATCACTCAGATAGCACACATTCCAGAAGGTTGTTATCACAAAGGGTCAAAAGCTGGTTCGGAAGTGGCTGAAACCGTAGTAGTGCAGAAATGCCTCATCCATTGCTCAACAGGCCGAGCCCAAGGCTGACAGGTACCGTGGTAAAAAAAGAAAAAGGAAACAAGACCTTCTCCCTTCCCTTAGACGGACGGTTCGCTGTTATGTACGTGTATCTCGAGGAGTGTAGTTTTTCAAAGGCAGAGTGGTCCTTCCGGAAGAAAATAAAAGAATAAAGTTGTGTTGCGCTGCAACTGTGTTCTTTGGAAACTCTTTAAAAAGTGTGACCCGAACCATGACCTCATGAAGAAACGTCCCACCGCCCAGTGCAGTCAGAGTTGGGTTGAGATGTATACATTGGGACAACTCAGTTGTCTTTGGCTGACTGCCTCTTTGCACCATCTCTGTATCCCCCTACCTTTGATCCCTTAAGGATGATGTCCCCTCTCTGTCTACGGCTCCTGTGCCCCCCCCCCCCCCCCCCCCCC
>UFQX01000798.1:121368-175924 GCA_900497675.1 Arapaima gigas
CCCCCCCCCCCCCCCGCAGCCCCACCAGCGTCAATTCGCTTTAAAAGCGGCAGACGGTTCTGTCGGAACGTGAGCAGCACTTTTAAACGTATGATATTTAGCTCGGGACATCTTTGCGGGCGACTTATTCTTCTTATTTTTCGAGGGAAGAGAAGATAAGTGACAAAGACCACCAGAAAATCCAGGCGTTGTTCCGGCAGACTTGCTGTAACGCGCTTTTCTGTTTGGAGGAGAACAAGGTTTACAAACGTTTTCTTTTGTAAATAAAAAAGATAGTTGTTCTTAGCATACAGACGGGGAGACACCCAGGGCTTATTGTCTCACGTTGCCTTCCGACCTGCCGGCAAAGAGCAAAACAGAGGTGTAACCGCCGGAGCTCAGTGACTGCACACATCATTTAGTGGGAGGCAAATATACCTTAATGTCAGAGCTGTGTTAAAACTTGCAAAAAATATCGCGGGCGACTTTGTTTAATAGGAGGGACCGGCTCATTTCAGCGTCGAGATAAAAGACTAATTGTGTGGCTCTATAATGCGGTTCCTACTTCGCCTGGAGGTGGGAGAGAACCAGCAATTTGTCCTTTTGTCTTAATCTTATCTATTGAGGAAACACGTTTCTCACTATTAATAATTTGCCCCAACACCCCTGGAAGGTCACAGACTGGATCCATTTGTGCTCATTACACAACTATTCCTCTTGTCAGTCAAAAACACGCAGCTGTTTGCATGGGAGGGGAAAAATGCAGGGAGGCCTCAGTTTAAAGGAAGTAGGAATACAGCCATGGACTTTGGAGGCTGTGATCTTTGGAGATGTGGGGGTTTGGAGAAGCAGGTGGAGAAATGGCAAGAGTGTCACAAACTGCTTCTATTAGATCTTTCAGGTTTAATTTATTATCATTATTGTTAAGCTGATACTTACCATTGTAGGGTTCTTTACCCATTTTTACAGCACGGTCGTTTTTGCCGCGGGGCAGCTCAAGTCCCTTGTTCAGAGGCACTACAGCAGGAACAGGGACTGAAACCCGTATCGTTCAGCTGCAAACTGCGGTTTCTGACCGCTGTGCCCCCCGCTGCCCCCCGCTGCATTTCGGAGTTTTTTTGAAGTGACATTTTCTGGGGTGTTCTCCCTGTCGCAAAAAACCGTTATGTGTCGAGAATAAACGGACGAGCAGACGTTCACCGAGACCTGAGAAGAAATTTTACTACCTTAATACCAAAGAAAGAGACTTAAGAGCAAAAAGACATCTTAGATCCCAGAATGACACCTATTGCATCAACTGAACTGCACCTAATCGAGAACAAAATACAGTCACGCCCTTCAGATAATAAATGTAAAATCTGAACAGCCCCAGTCAGCATCAGATCCTAACAACTCCCTCACAGATGCGCCTGATCTTCAGCACATCCCTTCTACACAGTATGAGATTCATACCTTTATTATCTACTTTCAGCATCCAGCTGCATTTTTATAGTCTGTCCATCACTTGCTATTTGGCTGCTTTTCCATTTCTGGGTCTGGAGAATAATCTGGAAGCACGATACCGGTAAGGGTGAAAAAGTGACGTCCGGCTGCTTCAGGACCGCCTCCCCCGCCTCTGACGCTCTCATATACGTACGATGAGCAGTTCGTATCTCCTCCAGCTTGGCAGGAGGGGGACGCGACCCGAGCTGCAAGGGACCGTTTTGGTTTTGTTAACCTCAAGCATTGATTTATAATTGGCGAAAAGAAGAGCAGGGAAAAGTAACTGTGGACTGTGACACACGGATTATGGCTCCGGGTCGCAGCACTATGTGGCAGCTGCTGCCCTGGTTGCCTGGCTAAATCCTGCAGTGTGCCGGGCTTTGACCACAAAGCCACTGCCGGGGTGTATGCATGTTTGCCTCCAGCTTGCTCGAAACACAAATAAACCTCGATTTACATTTGTCTGCCCTGTCATTAAAAAGTGTTAAAGGGGTAGAAGAGGGGCGGGGAGCTTCCCGGAAGCATCTCCGTGGGAGGGAGGCGTAACGTAGGAATACACATGCAAGACTGTGTACAGAGGATCCTCATATTTAGTTTTTATTTATTTAAATAACATACACTAGTCCAATAGGAAGGCCAAACCTTTAACTTGCTCAGCTACCAATGATCAGTTTCACGCAGATACTTGACCTTGGAAGTATTGGAACTTGTGCTGCATGCTGGTCAACGAGTCCTTTACTATCCTTGTAAGTCACGACGAAAAAAATACCTTGACCTGCTGGGACTACCGGAGCTACAGAGCTGAGTGTAAAATACGAGTCCTTCTGGAAGACAAAATCCAGTCTGAGCACCGATAACAAAAGGATACTCAGGTTTGGGCAGGACTCCCACGTATTTGGAATAGTAGCGTGAGCGTAAAACGTCCACCTGTCCATTTTAGTGGCTACACAAAGAGGCCTGCAACACATGGTCATGGTTAATCTCAGCTCAACACACGTATAACTTAACCGTCGTGGGCGCTAAAGGACGTTGTGGCGGACATCATCGAGTGAGTGCGGATCGGGCCGCGGAGCTCTGCGTGGGGCGAACACACGAGGGATGTTGTGGACATTTTTTTGTGATGTAGGTGGGGGTGAAGGCGGGCTCGTGCTGCTAAATCCGGGCCCTTTGCCGGTCTCCGCGGGACCCCGCCCTGGCGTGCAGCTGCCAACATCTGCCAGAGGAATCCGCTTCCTCTTTTGCCGGTTCCCCGTCCATTTCTCCCTGGTTCCCTCTCCGTGGCGTGCAAACCTTTCCCTGTTAACGGATAAGCAGGCGTACCTGGGGAAGCTCCATCTAGCGGTGAGCGACGGGCCGTCGGGGGGGAATGGGTCCGCCCGGCAACCTCCGGAGCCAGACGTCAGCCGCAGCTTTAATGCATTAGGACGGCGCTCATTAGAGGTGAGTCTTGCAAATGAAAGCAAGGAAAGTGGAACTCAGAGAATTTATTAGGGTCTCGGGCCCTTATTGTAGCCCCTCGCACAGGTGCCGTATTAGACCTGAATTATTAAATCTTTCAATTTTATGGGGGCACTTCAGACTGCACAATGGCCCATAATTCACGTGCTGCCTGAGCACGTGTTGGAGCAGAACACTCAGTACTCGGGGACAGGCGAAAGTACCTAAAAGAAGCTGGAAAGTTCACGAAAGTAGCTGGGCGTGGAGTGTGTCATTCGGGAAGGGTTAAACCAAGAAATCCAGATATTTCCCCTTGTTTACGCATCTTAAACAGACGGATTGGATGCGATAGAGAGCTGTGAATTCTGGGAGAACAGAACCAGGCTGTATGTTCCAGTGACCTTGTCTTCACGTAGAAGGCGGCCATTAGCAAGAGCTTTTAAATTGTGTTCCATGTAGAACTGAGAGGTCCCTGAAGTTTTTAACATCTTTCAGACGATGCTGAGGAACTACACAGGATAAAAACAGAATCCCATCTACCAGCAGGCAGGTTAAAACTTTTAATAAAAGTCATGTGAAACAAAATCCCAGTGGTCCACTTTGGTTTCCTGTGGTCACAGTAAAGAGGACGAATGTTCCTCACATCTGAATCTGGACGGGAAAGGTGGAATGTCCCTATGTGAGGCAACCGGTATGCTGGTGGTGACCGGTGTGGATTTGCAACCTGAAACATGCAGGTTTAGGTGTAAAAGGAGGCCCTGGTGTAGCATTCTTGAGTGAAGAACTTAACCCGACAGCTATGTAACTGAGTAAAAAAGTGAATTGCATTGGATGAAAGTATCTTTGCAGCACTTAGGTCACTAGGATAATGATGCGTATATCTGTCCACCACACATGTTCTTCCCTGTTTTATTCCCCTCCCAAACTACATCCTTCTGTAACGGTGGGTTTCCTTCAGCCCTCCAACATTGCCCCCATCAGACCACCAGCAGCTGCGCCAGGTGGTCCCACTTTGGCGTGATCAGTACCGCTACCTTGACGTGCTTGAAGCTGCAGGACCCAGGAGTTACGCCACATTCCTTCACCGCACTCTCCTCTTATCTCCTCTGTCAGCCCATCCTTCCGCTGCAAACTGCAGACAAAACTGAACGAGAAGACAGCTCAGGCCTCTCCCGTTGCAGTCAACATGGTTGAAAATAAAGTGTGGAGTGACAGCAAGGCCTGGCAGCAAACACACCTGTTAGACCATAAGACTGGACCAAATCTTTGGGAAAACTAACCTACTAAGAGGATAATCTCTCTCAGCCAGCATTTTCTTGCAACTCAATATAAACCAAAATGGCCAGTGGATGAAACCTCGTGATTGGTGCTTCACCTTGAAAAGAAGGACGTACAACCTGAGGACCCATAGTGTTGGAGACTGTGTGTCAGCGCTTAGGCCATATCTCTTATTGCTGCTCTGTGCGATACACACACACACACACACACACACACACACACATACAGTACTGTGCAAAAGTCTTAGGCATGCAACTTCAATGTGTGTTAAGCAGTACAGGTAGATTCTTATCTACCATGAGGGAGGCTTGTCATTGGTCCCAAATTCATTGTGCAGCCTGAGAATGACCTCAAACACCCAATCTCAGTCATACACAACTATCTTGAGCAAAAAGAAGGAATCCTGCAACAGATGGTCTGGTCCCCACAGAGCCCTGATCTCAACATGATCCAGTCAGTCTGGGAGGACATGCAGAGACAGTCAAAGTCTGCAGAACAACTGTGGCCAGTTTGGAAGAACCTACCAACCTCTACCTTAAACTGCATGCAAGTTTGCGTAAGAGAATTGATGGTGTTTTAAAGGCAAAGGGTGGTCCCACCAAATATTGATCTGATGGAGGTTTTTTTTTGTCTCCTGCACTTTTTAGGAGGTTTATTGATTAATAAGTATTCATGACATCATTTCTGGAACCATCCTCGCTTTATAGCGTTTTTCCCACAGGTGCCTAACACTTTTGCACAGTACTGTATGTGTATGTGTGTGTACAATTGTCCACTTCCTACAAATGACTGCACTTTTTCTCTAAAGGCATGTTAATGACCTACATACAGATGAGAAAAAAAAACGTATGTGACTTGTGTGGGTGTAGTCAGGTATGTAACAGAAAGACCGGTGACCTGGCGCATGGAGACCTGGGTGCGTCTCGGACATGTAATACCGGGTTGCAAGGACAAACATATCAAAGGAAAACAAATGCCAGTGCCTGAGCCTGGTATTTCATCATATGTCATGACATTTGTAAAAAAAAAATGTACAAGTCAACAATTGTTTGTTCAAAGTTGACATTCTGATGCCAGTCTATACTCAGCAGTTGGGTAACCTGAAGATTTCTGCTTCAAAGCCTTCAACGGGCCACGTGGGAGTAGCTGACTTAAACCGATAAGAAATCCAGGTGTAAAAAGGGATAAAACTAAGTTGCTTTGGGTAAAAACAACAATTAATACTAATAATAACCTCCTTTGTTAACTGTAAACGTACTCAGCCAGCGTATATTTTGTGCTACTTTGGAAACAGACCAAAGTAGCCAAAATGTCGTGTGCCTGAACAATATCACACTTGTTTCAGTAAAGCCGGCCTCACTGTGCACAACACCCCTCCTGACAAGTGAAAAGACACTTTTGCCGCTCAGATCATGATGCCATTGAAATTATAGGACCTGGGGATAAGGACACAGAAGTATTGACAAGCTATAGCACTAAAAAAGCGTGCAGAATGTGACAGAACTGATTCCTGACACAGTCTCCAAAGGAGATGTGCGCAGTAGATGAGTAACTTAGGCCAGTTTGAATGTTGACCACTTGTAATTCTTTAGGCGAAAATGTGGACTTTTTGAAAGAGAAACCTTTTCGACGTTCCTCTCTACTTGTTTCAAAACTCGAGTTTCTCGCCGGAGAACGCTACCCTCGAGACCCTCACGGAAAGCGTGAAAGGCGGCCGTTGCACAACCGATCATATTATCTTGACAACCGTTCGCAGGGCCCGGCAGAGAGGAAGGACTCGAGCTCCGCGAAGGAAGTGGAACCAGCTCTCCTTGGTCAATCATTTCTCCACGGTTTCTAACCCTTCAAGATAACATTGCATTTCAATTTCCCAAGTTGTGATCTTCGGATTTCTGAATGATTGATCCGTGCCAGGCCTCTGTGAAGTTCGCCAGTTCTCTCGATCGCCCGCCCCATAATCTCGCTGTGCGGCCAAACGGTAATGTCATCCAGATGCACGGAGCCGCTACTGAGATTGCGAAGCTCACAGGCGTAGCTCTTAGGCCTTCCCACGGCTCTGCTTACCCCTCCGATTGTTCGGGTCACCGTGCTGCATTGTGGGTAATTGGGCCCAGCTTGGCATGTAGACCACTTTTGACCTGCCAGTTGAGGGACACCCATCTCTTTTTAGCTAACCGGATCGCTCACATCCGCAAGAAGGAATGACGGAGCTAGTAATTTAAATAACGGCTAATGTTATAATTTGAAGTTGAGCAACTAAACGTTTCACAATCTTTCACCACAGAATAGCCTGCATGCCTTTCACCACAGTGCATTGTTGTGCTAAACCTAGACATGTAACAGCACAGACGGAATCCGCTCCACGTCGGGCTCGAGCGCTGCACCCTGGTCTCATTTCCTAGTTACGCTCCTTGTTTCTGTTTGTGGGTCACCAGCCTGGAAAAGGCCCAATGTGCGATGGATGTGCGATCTGCAGTGTCTGCAACCAGAGTTGTCGTCCTCAAATCGTTGCTATCATTGGTTCATCCTCTTCGCCTCAGTGAAAGCTGCAAACTGGCAATAACCCTAAGTCGCGACCCCTGACCCAGAGAGGGGCTGGGGTCACATGTGTTTCGCTTTAGCCTCCTGTCACACATCCATTTCTCCCCAGAAAGATCTGCAGAGTAATCGGGTACTTGCGGTGGAGGGAAGAGACTCGGGATGTTCCGAGCAGCTGGCACTGCCAGCCTGTTCCCCCACGCAGTAGACGCTCTAATAAATCCGCAGCGTGCGTGCAAATGTAAATATTTGCGATTCGCATCAAGTCACTTTGATGCAGCTAAGTCGTATTCCGCCAAACTGTTTCCAAGCACAGTTGCACATAGACACAGGTCTGTTTTGTTTTTTTTTTTGCTTGCTGACATGGCGCATTTATGTCAGTAAGGGAAAAAAAGGAGCCTCTGCTGATCAGACTGTTTGGGTGGCTCCCATCAACCTCCAGGGGAAGGAGGCTTCAGTGGCAGACACATGCGGGTGGCAGGATTTCAGTGGCCACGGGGAAAATGTGTGTAGGAGTTTGGAATCCAGGGTGGAGGCCCTCAAACCAGAGCGTGCTGCAGCTCCCGCTCCTGCGATCCGGTTCTGCCTCTACTGGCCGCCCGCATTCTGCCCCCCCCCGCACCAGGCAGCCTCGCTCCTCCACCATAAAAGCTAAAGATGAAAAACACGTTGTCGGCTGTATAAACACTTTACAGGGGCGCTAAGCACGCGGCCTTCAAAGGCAGAAAAACGTGCAGGCGAGAGGGCCGTCACACCACCCGGTCCCCGGGACCACAATAGCCAGCCTGTCTCACTCTTAAACACTGTTAACAAGATCAATCTCAACATCGGTGGAGGTGTTTAAAAAGAAGGCTTGGACCACAATCCAAGACAACAAATAGTGTGTCAGCGTAGATCAGAGCGGATCCCTATTTGGAAATGCCCAAAGGCTTATCCAGAACCTCAAAGCAGCCACGCAGGAGCGGAATGATAACACGGGATCACCTGGCCCAGCTCTGATATGCAAATGAGTGCCACCCAGACCCCCGGCGTAACTCCCCAGCTTCTTTGTGGAACGAACGTTAGCTTTTTTTTTTTCTGGAAACCTTGGCCCGATTTTACCCACACGAGTCCTGGCACTGGTGCTGGCACTGCGCTTTGGCAGGTCGCACACGAGAAAGGACTTGGCTGCAACTTTCCATCCAGAGCTCCCGGAATTTGTGTCCCTTCATCTGGGGGAACCGCGGGGTGCTGTGCTGGTGGCGATAGGGTGAGAAGGAAGAGGAGATGGGCCCAGTAGAGGCCACACTCTGGAGCAGCGGGAAGGTCTACAAGGCACGTTCTGCCTGGGTGTCGTCCTTTTGCAAGTGAAGTGCAAGTATTTTCTTCACACTGGAAATCTGTCAATGTCCTGCATAACCAGAGTAGGCCTCAAAATTGTCTGGAAAAGAAGTGAGAGACCGAATACAGAAAAAGGTGTAAAATCCCCCGGTAGCCGCTAGACAACAAGGACATCCTCACCTTGACGTCTATTCGTTTAGCGGCAAACTTTTCTCCCAAGCATCTCACGATGACTACTACGTAGTATTTAGCCGGCTTTACCAGGTTAAATATGCTTCATTAAACCCCGTATAAGAGTGTGCCGCTTACACCGGAACACCGTAACACTCTATGTCACACACTAGTGCAATTTTTATATCCTCGGTTCACTTGCATCGCACAGCTTCGCACTTTGGGAGGAAACCGGACGCAAACGCCGGCGGAACGTGCAAAGTCCACACGGACCGAACCGACGTCCAACCATCCAGCCTCAGGAATTGTGTCGTGAGGCTCCAGGGCTACCTGCTGTACCACCGTACCGCCACTTGGCCCACAGGCGCAAATCGAAATAATCGGGCTGTGCGTCTCTCTAAGCTCCCAAAGGCATTCATCCCATTTGATCGTTTGATGTCTATGGAAGCAAAGTGAGCCCCTCCACACCCTCTCCCAGCCAGCACGCCAAAGCGGGACGTGGGCAAACACAAGTGGTCCAGAGCTTCCACTCAGTGACTGAAAGAACCCCCTGCCCGAGCGCCCGCCCCCTTCTTTTTTAACAAGTCAGCTTGTGTTATTTGTTTCTGCACATTGTGCGGCCCTGAATACATTACGTAAGGGCTGCGCTGCGCTGGCATGCGGGCGCTGAATTACAGCGGCAGATGGCAGGGCCCCATTCGGCCCCTGAGCCGTGCCAACATTCCAGGTCAGAGCCCACTCCAACCCCCCCCTACTCCACACAAAGGCCCCAGGAAGTTGGGATGAATGTCCCCCCAGAGTAGCCTGCTGAGCCCCCGGGCTGCGGTTAAAGCTATCAATCAGGCGTACTTGCCGATGCCTGGCCATGCCGCCACGCTCGGCCCGTCTGCCTGTCTCTTTATGTGTGCCTGAATAGCGCATTGCACCTTCCCCCTTTTGTCCCCAGATTGCGGCGAAGTGGGAGTCCGATGCCTCTAATGAGGACAGAAACATTCGCAAACCCACCTTTTTCACACTCCGCCTTTTAATTGGTCGGTTTTGATCGTCGCTACGGGCGGGGGTCTGCATTGACGCCGTGGAATGCGTTTTCAGCGGGGCGGGGGACCGTCTCTCCAAAGTCGCAAGCTCGCGCACGAGGTCGGTAGAAACGCTTTAGCGTTTCACGGCTACGAGTCGGAGGGAAATTCAGTCCGATTTCTTATCCGCGTTTTTTAATGCGACGATCGGCGAAGCCGACGCCATCGCATCGCGTTTTCTCTGAGCCCCGAGGATCTCAGAGTTTGTTTTCCAGCTGATTTCAGCCGGCCAGCCCTTCGAGTCATCTTTATATACAGCTGTCTTGTACTGAAGCTTGTCTGTGCAAGGGAGGTATTTATACTAGCCTGTGCAAATGCTGACTCACTGGAACAGCACTTAAAACATTAAAACCATCCCAGAGGTAAGCAAGGCTTCTGAAAAACCTCAGAGCTAAAGCCTCAGCACTAAAGCCCATTTGTCAGCGATTCATTAAAACGCCTGATGGATGTGAACTCGGAGGTCTGACAGGCGGCAGCGCTTCGACCGTCTCGTCACGAGTGGGTAAATCCATGTAAAAAACCACAAACAAACCTGCATCATCGATCGGACCCCGGTAGAGGTTAGAATTTACGCGTTTCGTGGGGTCAAAGACGAGGTGCAGAAACTAACCCAAAATGCGGTGTCGGGCTTTTGTTTGGGCCTTTGTGTGTTTTTAGAATTGCGATGCATTGCGGTAGTTTGCGGCGCTGTGGCGTACGAATGTAATGTACCCGACCGGTGGAAGGCAATCGCAGCCCCGCTTAGCAATAGCGGGGGGGGGGGGGGGGTCAAAGGAGGTCTGACTGAAGTTGGTAAAAAGTGCAATCCTGGTTGACAGAGGGCCCAAATCACCTCCTTATGGTTGGCAGAGTGTCAGGGGCCAAAGGTTACATTTTAAAAGAGGAGAAACGGGCAACAGGCCAGAGTTCGAAAAGAACAGTCATTCGCCAATTTTAAAGCTGAACGGATGAATATGCATTGACTGCGATGAAAGCCGTCCCTAATAAATGGCCGTCTTGTCGTACATTAAAGATCAAAACGTAAACAAACAAATAAGCTAATGCGGCCCTGGAAAAGGGGCTACGAATTCATTCCATTTATAGACGTGAATAATGCATATTTCATTTAATATCACCAATAACGCACGAAAAAGAAACACCAAAGTATCTGAATGGAACCTCAGCAATGGTTCTTCTGTGTAGTCTGGCATCTTTGGATGCTGAAAATGGAAAAGCGCCGGGGTTCGCCGGAGCCTCAGATCGGTCGTAGTGGGATGTTTGACGTACACAGTCCTCTTTCACAGGGTTTAGCTACACCGCTCCCCACAAAGTGCCCACTGTCCGCATGCGGGGTGCAGTGCTGCGAGTGGCCGGGACGTGGGTGCTGTGTTCCTTTACGTCTTAAACGCTACAGCTCCGTGATGCTGCAGACGCTACAATTCCACGTTATTTACGTAAGATAAAAATTTTTACTTCTAAAACTGAAGCTGTTTTCCTACGAGCGTAACAGCAGCATTTAGTCTTGGGAGTTGGACTTCATTTCTCCTTGCAAGGACAGCAGCTACCTTCGGAACGCCAAAAACATGGTTCTGCTTCGCCTAAAGGCTCCACGGAACCCCCCCCCCCTCAGTGTTGTAATGCATTAATGTTAGTTGATCTGGTCGGTTTAGCTCCTCTCTGCCTGCTCTCTGATCAACTCGGCTCACGGCAGCAAAGACCCTGTTTATTATTGCAGCCAAGCAAATGGAGGTTTAATGCTAACATACGCCACACATCTGCACCACTACACTTTGAACAGCTCGATATGGGAGCAGTAGTTCATCAGAACCTATTTTCATCCCGCAACACAGACATGTTAAGTTTTGCTTTTGATTAAAAGGCTGTTACAAAGTACAGTGACTAACCTGTGTGGTAAACATAGACTTTCCTGCAATTAAAGTTATTTTTAAGAACTTTTGCTTCATTCTTCATCCTTCCAGAATTTTGTAAAATAAACTTTATGTAACTCCTAACGGGCCACACCCACAGTTCGTCAAACTCTGACCAGACCGCACCCACCGGCCATTTAGCTCCAGTCAGGCCACACCCACACATCATTTAGGCCCCACCCACAGCTCATTTGGTTCCGGCCAGGCCACACCTACATGGGACGCCGTCCAATGGGAGCACTTGGCGATGGCCTTTCAAGTGTGGGCGCCTCAGCCCGCTGTTAATGTGAGGAGGAAATCCTGCAAGTGTGGGGCCTCGCAGGGCGCCGCTGACCTGACTAAGATACACACACCGCCTGCGTCCCCCCCAGTGCAGCTGTCTGCCCACACAAAGCCCAGCCTGTTAGATAAGGAAACGCCAGCTGGACCGAGTGACCCCCCCCCGGTGCCCCCCACCGCCACTCATTACCACATGCCAAGGTACTTGCCAAGTGGGCAGCTGTCGGCATGGGTGGCAGAGAGCAATCGAGCACAAGGGCGAGAGAGAATAGGAAGCATACTTAGGCCAATCCACCATTTCGCACAGAGAGACAGCAAGCGAGAGAGAGGGCATTCTTGTTCCGTTCTTTTTTTTCCTTCCCCCCCCCCAGACCACACCTTTGTTTTCCAAACAAAAACATGGGGTCCGGAGAGGATGTCGAACAAGTTAATGGGCACAACGCAGTCATAATTGCAGCCCGCAGTATCAGTCACACACCAGCGCCTGCCCACCGGGCCCTTCCTGTTGGGCCGCTGCTAGGCTAACCTTTCAGAGCTATTACTCCACATTATGTGTAATTGAATAACGCGAACAGCTCCATCAAAGGCCCAGCCAGTTTACTCTGGGACACAAAAGAAGAGCTCCTCGCAGAGCGCCAGCAGCCCCAAGTAGAAGTTCAAGTTGATCATTTCTTTGATCGAAGTGTCAGGCGGCTTCCAGGGAAGAAAAGAGCACATTTGTTACACCGAGATCTGCCAATGACAGCCTGCATATTGAAAAGAAAATGCGGTGTAAATGTTTTACAATGTTTAGTAATGTTCATGCAGCCAGACAAAGGACACCCAGAGGCGCGTTACCTTTCGTAACTTTCGGAAAGCGCTGACAAAAAACCTTGTGAGTTGATGGTTGAAAAGAAAACTGAGGGGGGCAAATATTCTGGTATAAAAACCTGCTTCAGTTAGTAAATGCTGACTTGTTCATTTTTACTGACACCTGTGCAACATTATAAAGGTAGATATTCTATACCATCACCACCACTGACCCCCTCCCACTGTATGACCACCGCCACTGACCACCTCCGACTGTATAACCACCGCCACTGACCACCTCCCACTGTATGACCACCACCATTGACCATTTCCCACTGTATGACCACCGCCACTGACCACCTCCGACTGTATGAATACCACCACTGACCCCCTCCTGCTGTATGACCACCACCATTGACCATTTCCCACTGTATGACCACCGCCACTGACCACCTCCGACTGTATAACCACCGCCACTGACCACCTCCCACTGTATGAATACCACCACTGACCCCCTCCCGCTGTATGATCTCCAGCACCACTGACCACCTCCCACTGTATGACCAGCACCACTGACTGTGTCTTTATTAACCCTCTTGTCTTATTTACCTTGTGATGTAACTAATGTGCATATTTACCAAAAGCAACAATAAATAATTTGTAAAATTATATATGAATGAGTAATATCTCAAACAGCACTCCCTCCTACAACGTTTTTATTTCACTCCTTCGAGTAATTCAACATAATAATTTACCATATTTTAAAAAACAAACAGCAAACAAACAATAGAAATGGGAAAGACCTCCTTTCGGAACCTTACAACGGTTATCCATAAACCATCTGTTTTCTGTGTCTTTTATTTAAGGAATAACTGATCTGTCTTCTACTCCCTTGCATATGTGCAGGTTTCAAGCTCCATCTATGCAATAAGCTCCATAAATGACCTCTTACATCTCCGTTTTATCAAGTGCTCCTTTTCTCAAGAACACGGCTGGACGGCTTCTCTGTGTATTAATGTATTTAAAACATCTATAAGCATAAAGAACCGCGAATCGGGACAGTTGAACAATGCGGCTCGGATTTGGGAGGCTTTCATTTCAACAGAATTTTCCCACTTAGTGGAATGCTAATATTGAGGGAAAAATATGACATAAAATGTACCTTTTTGCCTAACTGAGTTACAGATTCGAAGCAAAACATATTACGTCTGTAAGCGCTTCTCAACTTGTCCCCCGGTGCTCCTTTTGCCACTTTTTACGCTCTCCCCATTTCACGGGGATTCCTGCCGGAGCGGTTAACGTTCACGCTCTCTGTCTGCTCTCTCTCTCTCTCTCTCTCTCTCCGTTCTCCGTTGAGACCCCCTGCCAGGGACTGTGGGATGTTGTGGCACTTTGCGTGCAAACACACTTCCATCCGTCCTTCTTGTGGAGAGCGGGAGGGAGCTCCGAGGGGGGCGAGCGCGGATGCAGCTGTTTGCGCAGAGCCGGCGCACGCGGGCACCTTGTGTTCGCCACCTGTGCCACCTTCGGGCTCCCTGGGTGGTTCCACCCGAGGTGGCAACGGGGCGAAACACATGAGGGCGGCGACCCAGCGGTCGAGGGAAAGGGGCTTCCTTGCCCCCCGTGCGCATGTGGGAGTCGATCATAGCCAACAGATGTGTTGGAACTGTGAACCCAGACATTAAACCGTGTCTCAATCAGAAATTACCGACCCGCCGAAACTGTATTCATATTGTTTACTTCATTGCTGCTGCATCCAAAGTTTTAGGCGCAGTGTCGAATAACCTGAGCGTGTGAATCCCTTCTTGGGCAGAAAGCGTTAATCTTCCTTGCGGTGGTGACTTGAGGGTTGGTCAACTGCGAAAGTCCTGTTGAAAACCTGAGCATCTGCACGTTCCTTTAAGCCACTCGAACCGAGCTCTGTCTTTTCTTATTTCGCTCCGATTAAACAAAGTCAGTCCTCGAGTTGACAGCATCAGAAAGGAGTAGTGATTTTCCCCGGGTGCTGAGTCGGACAGGGTTTGTAATTTGTCCGAAGTGAGGGCTGCCTCTTTTCATACAGCCCGACCTGCGACTGAGCAACGGATCGTTTGCCTGTCGAAAAATAAACAGACATGTAATGAAAGGCATGAATAAATATTGGTGAACAGCCAGTGTGTTACCTGGAACAGAAATACACAGATGGCTGACTCATATTTGTATACGTTTTTTTCCCTTGTTTTATTCCTTTTCATGCCACCAAAACCAGGATGAGTAGCATTAACCCGTACTCTTCTAGAATGGGCCACAAGTGTTAAGCAAAGTAGCAGCAAATGGTTTTCCCTGGAATGAAACTGCCTGAACTTTAGCGAATCTTGTATCAGTAGATGAGAACCAAAGTAAGAAGCTACTATGGTGAAGTAGAAAGTTCAGGAACTCCCCGGGTTTGAGGTGGCCAGGGGGGATAAGGGCCATGATGACAACACTGACCTGGGTGTAGGGTGACACACAAGGGGTATTAAGCAATAAATAAATGGTCTCTACCCGGGGGTTACACAGTTGGCTTTCTCAGCTGACATCTGTGTATGGTATTCCAAACCTTTCTCCACGAGCCCCGTTGGAACAGTCACGTTTTCATTCATTCATTCAATAGTCACTTTCGGTCAGAAGGACTTAGAAGTTACTCACGGACAAGTACATTAAAGTGCATTAAACAAAAAAAAAACACCACTGGAGGATTCGAGCGCAAACAGCCTTAGCAGGTCTGATGAAATCGGTGAAGCACTGGAGATACTCAAGACCTTTTACTCTGGATGAGACAACCATCAGCAGGGTAATGTGACCCCCCTCGGGGCAAAACTAAACCAAAATTACAGAAACCTAAACTTTCACACATTTCAAAATGAATTAAAACTGAATGCTAACCTTAACCACACTTCCAGTGGGAGAACTTTCCCTGGAGAAGATGCCCCAGTTTGCAATCTTGGGTCATCTGTCTGCGGTTTCTCGCATGTCCCTCAAGCTTGCCTACGCTCTCAGGCATTTCAGGCGTTCTTCTGCTCTGCCAGTAAACTGTGAAATTCCTTCCCCAGGAATATCAGGATTTCTCCCACTTGGCATACCTTTAAATCCAGGCTTAAGACCTACATGTTCAGAACTGCATCCACATTTGCGTAATCTTCTTTTTCCACCCCCTTCCTTTCTCCATTTCTCTTCAGGTGTTGCACACACATGTTCTCATCATCGCATTTATTGCTACATTTTGCACATTTATTTTTTTTTGGTTTTATTCAAGTAACACGATGCCCCATGTGCATTTATTTTTTTAAAGCACTTTGAGTTTAGATACAGTTTGAATGATGATGATGACTGTTGCTGTTATGGAACTTCTTTTTCTTCTTCTTGTTCTCCTTATGATCATCATCATCATCATCATCATTGGGGTTTATGAACCACTACATCCCATTCCATTTATTCTGCAGAAAGAGAAAGAAATTCTAATGCATTTATGAAAGTCCTAACATGCCAGAAAGGATTACTGGCAGTTTCTGGAGAAAGATGTTTCTTTCCTGTGTTTTTTTCACTAGTCAAAGATCAGATTAGGCTTTGATCTGTCACATTCTCCTGCTCTTCTTTTTTCTATGACACCGGGAAAGTTTGGGGCAGCAACACTCTTCCGAGTTCAGTTCTCGGCTCCAAATCATCACGTGCAACTTTGCGAGAGAAACGCAAACAAAGGCAAAAATCTGTCCAACATTCAGTACGGCTTCCTGCGAAAGGCGTGGATGCCCCTCCAGCGCAGTTTTGGGTGTTCACCTGGCACTCGCATTTTCATACATTTCCATGTTTTCCATAAAATTTGCATAGCCGTGTTGATCTAACTCGAGAGCACCGGTATCCACAGTCACAGCTGCTGCCCTTCGGCCAGCTGTCTGGAAGGAAGGGCCTTTCTCGGTTCATTCCTGTCGTCAGGTGCGGGGTGGGGGGGCATTCCTTTAATTGTTAACTGTCAAGACTGTCAGAACTGTCTCGGGGGAATCTAGACCTGCTAAAAAAAAAAAAAAAAAAATCTGAGGTCGCCACGTAGCTGAATCTGCGTTCCAGGTTCACCTTGCGATAAGAACCTGACCCTGTTTTCCACAAAAGGTGTGTTTGACCAGCTTTTTTGGCTCCAGTTTGGAAACACTCAAGCCTGCCTATACATACAGCATGCAAGGCTTTCCCAGGTAAACCTCGAGTCAGATAGCAAATAAATGTTTGATCTTTCGGTTCAACCTGTTTGCGAACACAAAGGCATCATCTGTCAAAACATGTCAGGAGTTATTTGCCAGTTATGACTAATTTGAATGCACTTTAGGGGGGCTTGGTCCACGAGGGGTGACTCACCATCTCCACGCTTTCCCTTACGCTGGAGGTCACCGCAGATGGGACCACGGGGGGCCGAAAGTGCTCCGCCGCTCTGGAGAACAAACACCGTGCGAAGCAGAGAAGAGAGAAGGGGAGAAGTAGCCTGTAAAACTCGGAGCGACAGTTTTGAGTAAACAGAGGATCTTTAACAAAAAACCAGCAAAAAAAAGAACTCTTGACAAGGTTTAAATACACGAATCGCTTCTTCTAGGAAAACACACTAACTCCCTGGGTTTCAACAGATGGATTCACCGAAGGCATCGATGCAGATTCTCGCTGAACGTTGTGAAGTGTTTCAAATTCTTCAGTTAACACCTTGGAGGTGCGTCTCGGTTTTCTTTCTGTTTTTTAAAAAAAAAACTATTTGTTTACTTTTTACAGCTCAGCCGGTATCGCTGCTTTCAGCTGTAGCAGGAATGAGAAAACGCGTCGAAGAGGAACGAGGGGACGGACACGTTCCCGGACGCACAACTGCAGGTCGTCGGCACTTTACGGCTGCAGACGTCACGCAGGTTAAAACTTGCTACACATCTGCGACCGACCAAGTGACAGCAACTCAAAATCCCAACCCAGACATGCTGCATACTCGGTTTGTGGGCTTGTTTGTATGCGCGGACCTTTTCGCAATGTCTGACGTCGGCAGCGTGGAGGTGGGCCTCTGCAAGCCAACGAAACAAAATATGATGCGATATTTTAGTGACGAAATGCACAGGAGAGGGGTTCCGATATTGTCTTGAAAAGCAGCGAAGGCGTCGAAATAATTCCCACACGGATACGTTCGAAGTCGAAAAATACGGAATTCTGAAATACGATGAGACTAACGTCGAGAAAATGCCGGAAACCACACCTGCGTATTTGGATCGGGGCAAAACACGCGAAGGGAACAAGGCGCGAGTTTTTATTACGGAACAAACATTAACGCGGCCAAACTCTGGAGAGCAAAAAATAGAAGCTAACAGACACTTCAAACTTTTCTTTTTTTGCAAATTTGCCTTATAATTGGTTTTTACGGGGCTATTACTGAAGTTCCCTTTCTAGAACATTCACTTGCCGATCAGAAATCCCGTTCCGCCGCTCGGCCGGCTGCTTGAGTGAACTATGAGAAGCGGCGTAAAGGTTCGCGATCCTCGAAGACGCGGCCTGTTTCGGATCTCGTTCTTCCGTTTCGGTTCACGCTTTGTCGTTTTTCGCAAACTGTCTTAAAGCGCGGGTTGGCAGCGACGCCGTCGACTAAAAGCGCTCCCGAAAAGGACTGGGAACGGAGCGCGTAGCTAAGAGCGGCGCTGTACGCCTCAGCGAATGTTTACTCTAAATTACAGGTTGCGTGGGGTTTGAGACTCGCTGTCATCCGAGGAAGAAAAGAAAGATTTAGCGCCAGTAACATGTGCTCAAGGTCTTTTGTCTGAGATGGTGTGAGATATCCGGCCCCCCCCACGTGCTAGAGGCGCATTAGAGGAGCAAGTCACCTGAAAAGTCCGCACTGAAAGGTTCTTTTGTAAAACTGAGCTTCGGCTCCAACTCAGCCATCACACCATAAAAACCACCCACAGATCCGTATCTGCGCAAGATCTCCATAAACAGCAAATATGTCATTTCTGGATGGAAGTGGTGGATTTTTATTTGTTTTTTTTCCCCATCTGCGTGTTTTCATCTCCGGAGGAAATGCAGCGGCCTGTTAAGGGCAGGGGGAAAAAAATGATGGGAGGAGATGAAGAATCATTTGTTCGCAGCTCGGTTCTGACACGCGGGCTTTTGCGGATCTTTAGCGAATTGTGCCTCTGTGCTGCTCTCATACACGCGTTACCGGTCCGGGAGATGATAGATACGTTTTTAGTCAGGACGCCGTAAACCCGGGACAGGCCCGGTTAAGGGCCCGGCGTAGTTTGAGTTCACGTCCCCGGGTTGACGTGAGTGTAAATGGTTTGCTCTTTTTAAACATGAATGGGGAAGTTTCATTCAGAAAGTCGCAGCGGCAGGAACCGCCTGCACCGGCTTTCGTTTTTTTTCCCTTTTTTTTTAATTTATTTTTTTAAACACACGCTTCCTGCTTTTGTCACACACTTGGTCGACATGTCATTCGCTGCCCCTCAGCTATGCCTCATGTGACTTCCCGTCCTCTTGAGCCAACACTGACTTAAGAGTTCTTTATTTATTTTTTTTCTCGGTAATAACGCAAAGTGAACTAACAAAACCGCGTGGCTTTGAACATGAAAATAAGGCCTTGTTCCTACAGCCCCCACTGTAGCTGAAACCGATTTTTCTGTAAAACCTCCGCATTTCGCTGACTTTGCAATAGGAATAAGGAAAATCATTAGTCATTTTTGCAGCAAAAACTGTGGAGCTCCATTCTGCAAGGGTGAAATGTTTAGAAAGTGACGCACTTAACTGGGATCTTCGGCGTAAATAAAGACTGATTCACATGTGTGCAGGTAGAAAACTGACAGGGTTCCAGTCCCACAAGTTTTATGTTCAAGTCTGGATTGAGAAAGACCTTTAAAGCAGAGGAGGTTGAGGTCGTGTCGACGGCGGTCTGCTTGGCCTTAGGACAAGTTCACGTAACCTCTCCTCAGGCACTCGAAACCTTTGAGAAGCAGGTCGCCTTGACGCCTGTACTGGCGTTTGGCGAAATATCTCCTTTTAGACCTCTAGAAGGGTCTGTGAAAATATCACATATTGTAAAAGTGGAACACACACGAAACTTGGAACTCAGGACCAAAAAGCCCAACCCTAAGAAGCCCGTTTATGCCAAAGGTAATGTTTCGCATGCAGAAGCAGAAGTTGCCAAAAAAAAATGCTGATAAAGTCTTCTTGCTGCTACAGCTGCATTGAAGATTTCTGAAATGTACTGTCAGTTGCTCAAGGGAATATCTTGCGTGTTTCTGCAGTCCAACTGACCAAAAAAACCTACCCCTTGCAGAATTTCAAATGGCCTGTTGGACCTTCAGTTAAACCTCTTCTCAACATTCAGGCAGCACGTAGGAGAACCCTTCCGAGACACGTGAGCAGTTCACGCCACTGAGACTTTTACACATTTATGCTTTGGATTCACAGATGAATACCCTATGTCACAGAAAACTGTTCTCTACAGCGTTATTGAAATGTTCTGTGCTCGAACTGATATGTTTTGCAAATATCTGCAGAAGCCTGCGGTCATCATCCCTAAAGTACACGATTTACATTTGCCTGCAAACTCATCAAGTTATTTCAGCTGTACTTAGTATAACTAATAACCTCCGTTGCTTGACATAGCACTATAAGTCATACTATAATTTAGTTGATGTGAAGGAATTTCACATACTTATCATGAAACGGAAATAAAATGTAGCATCCCACCCCCTCTGTGGTCAACCACAGCGCAAATGTGTGGAAATGTCCTGCTGCTGTTCTTCACAGTGAGTCACAGTGAGTGTGCAACGCGCTCCTGGGCTCCGACTCGTGGCCCCGACTGCTGCTTTCATCACACGTCACATCCAGAGACCTGACTATATCTGGACATCTGTATAAGCGGCTGTTGCCCCCTTTCCTGCCATCTTGTAGTCTAGTTTCAGTCTACTCATTGGGCTGATGCTTCTCGCAGGATTTCCCCGCTCAGCCTCGAAAGCCAACGCTGACCCCAAATCAAACCGTAAGCCTGCCCCTATCTTGCGTAGATGGGCAAGTCGTGTAAGTGGCTTAACACTGCGAGGTGCTTTGTAGAAAAGCATCAAACAAACACAAGAGCAGTTCACGTTACCATTCAACGGTAACGTGAATAGTCACCCTATTCAACGGTACTGAAGCCAAGTCCCCTTTTCTGAATCGAAGAATCGACCTTCAGGTTGGAAATGTGTGTTTGTCCAGAGATGGTGGACAAAATCATTCTCCAGACTCCCTCAAGTTGCTCCATACAAGTCGCCCGTGTCATAACAGGGCGGGGGCTGGATTGAGGCTGGCAGCTGCACCATTGCATTTCTCCAAACATCACTAACGTTACCCCTGACTAATTTTTCTGGGTAATCGTCTTTCCATGGGACATACTTCAGACTCCGCTGGAACCTCCGGGGAAATCAAATCCAGGCAAAACCTCCTAGCGGCGTCCCGGCTCGGGAGAAACCGGTAGATGGGCGTTTGATATTCGATCAGATTTGTCACATAAACCTCACATTCTTTCCACTAATGGGAAGCAAAGGATCAGTAAGCTGCGTGGAATCTGGACTCTGGTTACATGAGCGTCGCACATGCCGGTCCGCAGTCGATCTCCGCTCTTGGCACCTTGTGACACCCTGTTTACCGGTTAACTTTTTGCAGCCACAAACATCCTTGAACGCAGCCTGTTTCGGGGAGGTATGTCAGTGTCGTTCCTCACAGCGCACTGGATGACGGACCGCTTGGTTCCAGCTGTATCCCTTTGTTCTAAACACTGTCATGTATAATTCAAAGCTAAACCCCTCGATTCGTGGCATAGCATGCCTCTGGCCGGAGCACATTGCAATGTGTCACGGCACAAATATCCTTTCAGAAAGTGGATCCAGTGTCAAAGCGAGTTTTTATTTTCCTCCCCGGCTCAATCAGGAAGGAAACAGGGAAGGCCCTTTCTCAACAACTGCAAGAATCGAGATTTCTCAGCAGATCTCATGTGAATAACTCCCAAATAAACCCTGCATAGCTTCTGCCAACTGGGTCATCCAACACATAGTTTGTCATTAAGTTCATTCTTTCAAAAGCTTTGATATTTTTTGCAATTGTATCTCTATAGAGGCCAGGTTATGGAAGCCATGAAACTGGGGAAATACATTTATTCAGTCAGTGAAAGGAACTAAAGAGGAAGCAGTTTTTTAGCATCGATGTCCTCTTGAGATACGGAATAATTCAACCTTTCTAACTGGGGTCACGTTTCTGAAGATGCGGGCTGGCCTGCTGTAGATGATCCCATGTGGAGTCACCGCTCCACGGCCCTGACAGTGACTGCAGTGGTTCTAAACTACACGTCTAATATGAGAATCCGAGAAGCACATAGGGAAAAAACGGTTACCTGGGTTCCTGCTGCGGGGAGGGTGAGGATATAGGCCTTTAAACACTAACCGCAGTCATTCTGACTTGGCCTGAGAAATTTTTGGATGGAATACTGGGAGGAAAAACCCAAACAGTGAAACACGCGGCGCAGTTGCTACGCAGCCATACGAGATGTGCTGTCAGCACCGTGACGACAAGCGCCCACCAGGTTATGAGCCTTCCAGGACCGAGGCTGGAACAACTCGAAAGCTTCTGGGAGCGATTACGTTCTTGTATTATGCAACGGGGTTTTATTTTGCAGTCTCTGCCCCCGTGAACGACGTGATGGTGGAACGGGCTAAGATCTCCGGGAGAAATCAGAAGATATGTGTCGGTGGTCTCCATGATGTGCCCGTACACTATTCATCAGTACTGAAGCTAAGCAGTAAACGTTCTTCAAGTCTTGTCCCCCATTAATCTGGCAGATTAGTAAGAATTTCCCAAGAACGTGTGTCTTGGTTCATTATCTGAAGGAGAGGAAGACAACATACCAATGCATTTAATGTAGGTAGGATGGATTTATTATTACAGCCATCATTAAGCAAACACATCCTTTCCTTTTAAGGGGAAAGTATGGGGAGAACTTCGGTATCTTGGATGATGTCCATGACTTGAAAAGATTACGGTTTTATTACTTGTCTTTGTCACAGCCAGATGGACGGGAACCACCCCGCCTGGTTCCGGTTCTGCAGAGGCCACCGTGGTTCGAAGAGCAAAAGTTATCTGCAAGGAATCTCTGTCGGGCTAATAAGAGGAAGCATCCAGTAACTCGGAGACATGAAAGTCATTATCTTTATCCCCCGTGGAGCCTTCTCCTCTTCCGTCTCCGTCACGCACCAAAGCGCCACGGTGATGGACGTCTAACGCTGGTCTTCACAGTTCAGTGGGGGGGGGTTTAGCCTCCTAGGCCTTAGTTCCTTTCAACACGTGGCCTCAGAGCTGGAGATTTCTCTATTTTAGGGCTAGCAGCGCCGGTTGTTTCTCAAGACCTATCTATATCGCAGCCCTTCAAACTAGATGAATTAATAAGTGAGCACCACGGCAAAAAAAAAAACGTCCCCTATCTTTAGAGGTGACCACGCTGGCTTTTTTAGCTTTCTGACTCATTGTTTTTGGTTCCAGACAGTGATGCTTTTACATTTATGCTCCCTCTTTTATTTTAAGCTGCTGTGGCAGTAAATTGGTGAAATTTTTTGAAACAAAGCCGAAACATCTCAGTATGTTAGAAATAGCCAACGCGTCGCAGAACGGCAACGTGCCCCAAATAGACAAGCAGGTGTCTCATAGAATGAGTAATTCCCTCGATGAAGGGACAGGTTGAAGAATTTGCTAGTCTTAACTCATCCGTTGTCGTAATCGCCTGGGGGTTCAGATGGAGGGGTTTCTCGGTGTCGAACTCGCCGTTTGCGGAGCAGTGTTCCGTTGACAGCGTTACCGAGAAACCAAGTCCTAGAAAGCGGGCGCAGAGATTGTCGCAACAGATGGGTTAAAACCGGGCTGCTTTTTGTGCGTCACCCTAAATTTACCCCAAATTGTTCTGTTGAAAATGCCAGCAGGAGGAAAAACTGTAAGGAGCTTAGAACTTAAATGCCTTAAGTCACCTTGGAGGAAAGTTTCATCTAAACTCGTAAATAATAACCGTGAAGTTGCAGTACCGGTAACGTTAAACCAGATAATAAGCCGGGGGCCATTGAATCTTCCTGCTTAAGTTAGACAGGCAAATTCTATAGCAACATAAAAGTCGGCAGAAAACAAACATATAAACCTGCTTTCCGGCAACCGGACAAATTTCCAGAAAGTGACTGACTGTAACAGCAAAGACACCGTGTGAGCGGCCCAGGGTTTGACCTTCTCTCTGTTTTGCACGTCTTTTCTCATAACGTTTGATAGCGTGAATTTGCACGTATTGATTTATATTTCCGTTTGGGCGATTTGGATGTGTGACGTACGTGACCAGGCAACCAGTTACGAGATGCAGGTGGATTATGACCAAATGTCATTAGGAGAATCGAGTCCTCCGAATAACCCAAGAAACAGTATAAATAGTATGTAGTGTAAGTGATATTAATGTTCTTCACTGTCTTCCATGGCTTCTGTTTCCTTTCACGTGCCTATCCGGTTCCCGCCCTCGTGCTCACCGCTGCTTACCTGCCGCCTCCTCCTCTCACCCGGGGGCCGCGAAGACCGAGCGTGACGTTGCTAGAACACACACTTCCAGCAAGAGGCACTTTGATCAGGGCTCACGGGAACATTCTGCTCGTGGTCTGCTGAGACGTGGCATCGCCTGGGCGCAGCTGAGCGACTATGCAGTCACAGGTGACCGAGGAGGAAGCTGGGCTCGCCGCAACCGCTGCTCGCCGAGCGCAGACCCCCGGCAGGTGCGCGACAGGTGAGACGAACGTCATTCGGTTAATCCAGAAAAGGAGTAACCGGGAATGTGACGTCAGATGGGTCTGAACTTTCTGCCGAACCGCTCGGCATTTCTTTCCCTGCATTTCTGCACCCTTTAGAAAAGGCTGCCAAAGGCATCATGGGCCAGACGCAGCTCCATTGTTAACAACGCACAACCCAAGACTGAAAACAGGAACTAAGAATGAAACCCAGTGGCTGATGCACTGTTCCTATACCTTTATACTGGATTTGTTATTGTCGTATTACGGACTGAAGGGAGCCTTCGTGTCGCCCCATTGGTGTAGACCGGCTCTCCTCATTTCCCCCGTACCGTGAAATTTCAGTGTGAAGGACTAAGGGTAACGTAGTTCGGGGGGAGACGAGACACGAACGCGGAAGAAGCCATTTGCAAGTAAAACTAAAAGCTTAGATTCGTCATCTCACCCAACACACGTGAAACCCATTCCAACACACTGAGAACCGGCAAACTCCACACACACTGAGCTGGGCTCAAAGCCACACCTGAGACCCCGGTAAAACCTGCCATCGCTGTTCTGATAATGAAAAACGGATAAAAAGAATGAAGAGCGACAGAAATAAAAGATGAAGTTTAAAAAAAAGTGACTTTTCAGCAGATCAACAGAAACCAATACTGTGTCAGATTCAGCTGGTTTGTTAGCTAAAAATGTCTTTATTCCCAGATCACACTGGACTCCAAACCAGTCAGGCATCTTTTTTTGTACAACGATTTGCTGAATTCTTGGGGAATAAGGCAAAAAAGGTCAAACACGGAGAAAACACTGTAATCCTTACGCTGGGGGTCTTTCTGAGATGGACACGGTGTGGCGGCGGTGCAGTCAAACTCTGGGAATCATAAATGCAGTCAGCTTGACTAATATTAGACTGGGGATCAAATGATACCACGGGGGAAATGGTTCCGAAAATCAGCTCTCCTCTGTACGACAACTAAACCCCCCCCCCCTCCCCCCGAGCTTCCGGAAGCGAAACGCGACCTACAGGGACGCCGCTATTTTTGGGCAAAATTAAGTGAATCAATGGAGCAAACACATAAGCACAGCCTTGGGGGGCAGTGGGGGTGGGGAGTATACAGGGAACCTGAAAAAATGAAATCTCTCCAGCTAACTTGAGTTGAAAAGTTGAAATCCACCCCCCCTTCACAGCACTCCTGGCTCAGTCTACGTGTTTTTACCACATTACGTAACACCTCTTAAACAACTGCAGTTGGGGGCTTTGGCGGTGGAATAGAAAATAAGGGCCTGAAGTGGGTGGAGACAAAACAAAAACTTGAATGGAGACACGTTTTGTTGTGGATGATCACAAAGTCGGGAGACCGAGACCTTAAGGTGGAGGAAATCTCCCAGCAGGCTGGCACTTGAGCACAGACGGATTCCAGATTAAGCTCCCAGTGGGTTTGGGCAGAGCGTCCGCAATCTGATGGTCTGGGGGAGCACTTTGGAGGAGGTATCTGTGGGTGGAATCAAACGCACGAGCAACGCTGGTGGAAGACCAAAACAGATCGCTGCCAAGTATTTCAAAAGCGATAAGCTCTGTTTTCCCTCCAAATTGTACGCAAAAACGAGAGCGGCTTAAGCAACAGCCATGACATTTCTTCAGCCCAAAGGGAATCTCTACCCTCTACTCCAATGCGGCAGTTTGTTCCTGAGCAAGGATGGAAATGCACAGTGCTTGTATGTTACACTTACATTTTTCGCTTTGTCAACACTTCCCTCCAAAAATGACTTCTGGTGTTGAGCTACTTGCGATTATTTAGCAGCTGAATCATTTTTACTGCCTCAATTCAGAGCAGGTTCCTTATCCAAGGACATTGCAGCATGAGGTGGAACTGGGATATTTATTAGTAGATATTCTTAATATTTTCTTTTTTTTTGTGCCCAAGAGTTTGGTTCTAAGCTAAGCGTCCCCAGGTTGAGGAAGCCCAATGGCGACGTGCTTAGCGTGATGCAGGACCAGGACACACGGGTCTGAGGAAGGTTTACACACAAACCCCGGCCAGCCTGGTGTGTGGGCCCACAGTCCTTTGTTGTTGATTATCATCCCATGAGAACTCAAAGCAGCGACCCACCAGGGTCGAGGGAGGGTTGGGGTTGGGGGGCAGGATGCAGGGGAGGTGGAGGAGGAGCCGGAGGAGCAGGAGGAGGATGCATCAGGGTGCTGGTGCTAACTAAGAGGAATAGAAAGTGTTTAGGAAACACAGGCTGCCACAGCACAAATACAGCACAAAGCAACGCTGGGTGTATACCGTGGTAAACACAGGCGTCTTAGCCAGATATTCCTGCCCGAAGAAAGATCTCAGCCTCCGATTTCCCAATATTTAGCTCTCCTTTAGGGGGAAAACAGCCAAGACCGAGTCTCTCCAGGGGTGGGAGGTTGGTGAGAAGTGAATTCCTCATCTGGACTGAGATGTGAAACCAGGATGCAAACACAGTCCATCCTCGATTTTTTCCGGACCGTATGGGGTGGGGGGAGGGGCACCTGGATGCAGCAAAAGTCTGCAAAATGGAAAGTATAATTTGAGTGTAATATTTTTTACTACAGTGCTGTAAAGTTCTGCACTATGTACTACGCTAACCCTTTTATACCCCATATCATACATCCATATAGTGAAATTGCGTGCAGAAAGCAGCGAATAAGCTGTTGAGATACATCACCGCATATCACCTGTCATCTCGCTCACTGCGAAGGGCAGCTTCTCCTTCATTCCGTGACATTTTTTAGAAAATTATTTGCGTTATTTCATTTTTTTTCCCCCTTACATAACTACCGATTGCCCTGAAGCGAACCTCCTCGATTGGTGAAACGCGCATTTGTCATCGTGCCTGTCTTCCTGCAAGATTACGTCAAGATCACATGCGGCCTGAAAATACGACCAGATGATCCGAGCGTCTCGCGGGTTCGGCGGAAGCGGCGAACCCAGACGCCTCTGCCGGCCCGAGGGGCCGGACCCACTAAGGGTCACTGTACCCCGGTAGCATCGGGGAGCTCCTGCAGGACTGACCTTTTACTTTCTGGGTCCCCCATGCTAAACAGGCCCTATAGGCCTCTGGGAACTCCTGCAAGGCCCACCTTCTGCCTCCCGTCCCGCGGCTCAAGCAAGGCTGAGCTGGATCACATGCACCACCTACAGGTGGGTGGCAGCAACTTTGCCAGGTCCGGCCTCTCTCCGGCTCCTCTGCCCTCCTCCTCCCCTTTAACTGTTCCTGTCTGGGCCGCAGATCTGGTCACGCTGAGACCACCAGACCCTGGCTTCACAGTGACCCCTTTCTTGTTTATCTGTGAGACGTTTTTTTTTTTTCCTGTTATTTCCTATCTAATTGCGGCAGACTGTCTATTTACAGCTGAGCCGAGCGCTACGATCACATCTCATTCGCTATAAACACCGAAACAGCCGGTACAATTAGCAGGCGTCCACATTTGTAAACGACACCAGGCCTTGTTTGTTTGGAGATCCGAGTTTTGCTTCCTGTCTGGGTTCGCCGTCCAAAACCTGGCCTGTGTTTGCGTTTCGCTATTATTGCCTCGTGGGCTCGCCGTCTTGCTGTCAAACTCTCGCTCGCAGAAGCTGGGATTTGCCGTAAAAGCGACGCGACGGTGCCGAGAGGGAACGAAAGGAAGGCCGGCCAACGCCACCCGAGGCGCCCGGGGGGTCGGGAGGGGAGGAACTGTGCAGAAACGCAAATCTGCAGAATTTGCGGTAAAAAATAAAAATGATTAAAGTTGGTGTCGGCCTTTCGTTGTTCACTCTTACGTCGCATGTGAGCTATTTTCTGCCCTCAGTCGTGCATCTTTTTCGTCGAACCATATTTGATCGTAACTTTCTCCCTCATACTTGCACAGGTATCTTTATGGTAGGTTCCCTTAGTGGCCAAACAAAGAAAGTGGTATCAAACACCTATTTTAACTATATGACCCTATAAGATTTTATTGCCATGGGAACGCACAGCGCAGTTATACACCTGGGGCAGAGTCAACCCAAAAGGTGCGACAGCGAGTCATGTGAATGCATAATAAAAACGACGCTAAAAACAGGCAACTCATAACCCAAAATGGTGCAAAGTTACACCGCATGAACACGGCGCCGTGGGAAGACAGAAGAAGGATGGCAAGAAAGAGAACATCCACGGTACCACTGAGCGGAGCAGCATCTTCTGGCTTCGCCACTCTGGGCTGAGACCCGAAGCTCTTTATGCGCAGAAACACGTGTGCATTTTTTAAATTGTTGAAATAAGTAACCTTTCTACTATAAATATGTGAAATGTTGATAGTAGGAGTCGGCAAACTTCTGTCCTCTCAGATAAGGGAAACAAGCAATACACCCAAATTCTTAAGAGCTCTGTTATCAAAGACCCGGTTGTTAATGCCATCGATTTTCATTTTCTCTTTTGCACACAGACTGTGTATCGGAGAAACATAAATACTGGGAATTGATTTAAAATGTCGGGAAATTAAAAAAAGAGAGCGTCTGATAAGTTTTTCCTTAACAGCCAAGCCATCTGCTGCATCTGCTGTCTTTCTGGCATTTAAGTTATTCGACAAGTATTTTTGCAGGAAAAAAAAAAACGCACAGCCGCTCTATAATATTTTCTTTTTTACGGCTTTCAAGGAGTCCGCGCCGCTCCCGAGACACCTATTGTTGCCCGTCGATACCTGAAGGGGAAGCAAAGTGTGACCGCGCACCGTGGCTACGTGTACGGCGCAGAAATTCAGAAAGCATTTCCACGTCTGACTCGTAAGCTGCAAGAGAAAAACACTCCTTTCCTCTGAAGCGCTTTTGTGTGCCATATGCCTTTCACTTTCCATATGCCTTTCATTAAAACATTAGAACGGTGTCGCGTTTACACTTAGACGCCATTAACTTTGCGGTCCTAAACAGCAAAAGTCCTAAAACAGACCGCGTAGAAATCTTAATGTGAGGGATGTGACGTTCCTTAGACATCAGGCTCAAATTCCCCAGGAACACCCACGGTGCACCGGAGGAAAAATTCCCTACCCAGCAGCCTCTTGGGGACCACGGGGTCTGGCCATTTCGCCAGACCTGACAGGAATCACGGCCGGGACCCCCCTGCTGGCCCTGCCCGCTGAGCAAATACATATAAGACGTATGGCTGCTAAATTTGGGTTTTTACGAAGAACGGAAAACGTCGCCAGTGACTTTATTGGTTCCGAGGGTTCCCTAAGGATCGGAAGGTTTCTACACGCCACACATTGCAGGACATGTACCAGCTGAGAAAAGGCCCGCACAAACGTTCCTCGCAGGTTACGAGACGTCTCTCTTCCCACAGGTGATGCTTAAATGGCATGAGGGGCAAAAGTGCAGATTTAGGACGTTGCCTTACATTTCCAGTGTATCCAAAAGGTTACGTGCCCTTTTAGAGAGAAGCGTGAGCAACTTTTTCCATTTAAACTTGAAAATTCAACTGTTTATTAGCTGAGTCATTCTTGCTTTGGGTGCTGTTGATCAGATGCGGCGGGGCATGCAGACCGTCGTCGACCACAGGGGAAAGAACAAAAGTATCAAAAAGGAGAATGTTTTCCTGCCCAATGTGCTGAACGTTGTCTACATCTGGTTTGAGGCCCTCAGCACCACTGTGGCCATGAAAGCTGTACATCCCCCTGGCAACCATTATCCTGTCTCAATGACCACCGTCCCGTTGCACTCACCCTGGTCGTCATGATGTACTTTGAGAGACTGGTCAGGTCCCACATGAAGGCCCGCATCCCGCTTTCCACGTTAGCTCTACACCAGTACATCTGGCCCTGACCCAACTGGTGGGTAAACACTGTTATGTCAGATGCTGCTCATTGACTTCAGCTCAGCATTCAACACCATCACCCCTCTGCAGCTGGTTGATAAACTGTCCTCATTGGATCTGAACATCCCCCCTGTACAACTGGACCGCAGACCTCCTGACCAACAGGCCTCAGATCCTGAGGACTCACGGAGACACCTCCCACCCTGTTGTCTCGAGCACCGGTGCGCCACAAGGCTGTGTGTTCAGACGATCGTTGCCTTCAGAAGGACTCGAGCTGCTCACGCTCCTCTGTGCATTGGTGGTTCAGCAGCGGAGCTGCTGTGCAGCTTCACGTTTCTGGAAGTGCAATGAGGACCTCTCTCGGAACCATAACACAACCTGGTGAAAGCAGTGCAACAGCATCTCCACTTCCTGAGGAGACTGAAAAGAGCTGGACTTCGGGGAGCTCTGCAGGGGTTAGCGAAGACTATCTAGTCCATCACCAGGACCTCACTGCCCACCATCCAGACCACCGACAACGAGCAGTGTGAGAGGAGAGCTTGTATCATCACTTCTCTCATACCTCTATATAAGCACAGAGTAACAACAAAGTGAACTTTGAACCATGACCCCTTGACATGGACATACATGCACCACAACGGAAATAACTTCTCAAAGAAAATAAAATATATTATATAAACTGATCCTTAACCTGGACTTGACCCAAGACTCTGTAACTATAAAGTTCATAGTGCAGTCGCACCTCATCCATCACCTGCTGGAGACAAGTGACCAGTTATCTTTTGACTGTTAATCAAGGCAGCTGCGATAGAAAAAGAGCCATAAGCAAATACTGTTAAATTCTGCCAGTTCCTAACGTTGTGGTTTGTCCACCTTGGCTCCAGGTCCTGTTTGGACAGCAAAGCCTGGTTGTTCCACCACGCAGCTCAGGTGACGTTTGGGTGAGTGTTCGTGAATGAAAGTGCGGCTTCGATATGGTACGTTTGCTGACCAAAGAAACACGCCTGTACATTCATACGTTCTCAGCTTCCAAGAAGGTCTGACTGGTTCCAAGAGGTGTGGACTTCAGGGTTCCAGTCCCACATCAGGTGGTTGAAAATGAGGTTTCAGGTATGCCGGTAGATGGCTGTTATCGTGTCGACAGATTTCTCTGCAGATGAGAACGTTCTGGAAGCCTGAGAACACCAGTTCCTTTAGTTGCTTTGCACCTTATGCTCTCTAAAACAATGTGTGCAGCAAACCGCCAGTTCAGAACCAGTTCAGTACTAAAATGGGTCTGATTTGATCTGCTTGGCAGTTTAAAGGAGTCCTGGAGCATTTTGTTTCAAACTTATGTGATCATAACCAAACAAACAAACAAACAAACAAACGTTTTTATACGTGACCAATACCTGAAGTGCAAAAACAAGTACCAGTACTCCTCTCGCTGGCCTGGTATCAGTCGGCATCAGCCATCTATTAGTGATGAATTTATTTGTAAAATATGGTAAATTTTAATTTATACCTAAATTCCTTAATTTGTTATTAATAATTGCTTGTCCAGTACAGGATCGTGGTGGCCCGGACTGCACTTTGAAAGCATAATGTGTGAGAAGAGGTTGTTTCTACACACAGACATTCTGACAATTTGGATGGCAAATGTTTATGATGTTAAGACTTAAATAAACACAGACTGCCCATTTTTGACAGCCGCCTATGGTGGGCAGGGCAGTCGGCATTGACGCTGTCCCTGGATGGGATGCCAGACCATCGCAGGATGTCAAAAAATACTAGAATTAAAAATAAACGGTTTCTGGCCTGCTGAGGAACACTCTTCCACTTCCTGACCTCCCAAGGCCAGCAGACATCCCAGGGCCTCGAGGCTTGAAAACATCACTGGCATTTGCATCTCATTTGTTTCAGCATTGAGCCAGTTAATGTAGAAACCCAGAAAGGCAAATTTACAGCTGGCACAGATACGCAACATTTTTCAAATGCACTTTATTAACCCCGCAAGTTCATTAACCCCCTTTATTAATCTGCTAATTTCTAATATTTGCCCTGCAAGCGACAGAAACCAGACAGAAAGGCTGACATGGCAGCACAGGCTGTGTTTGCGCGGCAGTCGAGAGAAAACAAGGCCAAATCTCGACTTAAACAAGCAGTATAACTCCATCACATTTTGTCCCGCCGGCTGAGAATTAGTTTGGCTCCAGCTGGTTTTTTTATGTAGCGCTCTTCCCCGTGGGTGTCATAGAGCTTTGACCAAACGTCCAACGGACGTATATAAGCGTCCAACATAAATGACCTCCTGTTAGGCCACGGGGAGAATTAGCAAAGTTAGCTGGCAGCCGAGGACTGGAAAACAAAAAAACTCCCAACGGCAAATAAAGGAGAGAAAAATAAACCTGTGGGCGGTCCAAATACCAAAAGCTGCCCCCCTTCAAGGAGCTCTACTGTGGTGGTGATAGGACAGATCCAGATATATCTATGATCGTGAAGACTAGTCGAGACCGTCCCTATCCAGGCCCATGGCCGCTCATCCCTTCCTTCCAGGGGCCGCAGAGAGCAACGCGGGGGGTTGCAGTCACGGCAGACCTGTCCCGGGTTCTGCGAGGCGGGCTGGCGAACCAGGACGCCTGGGCACCTCAGAAAGACGTGGAGAACAAGAGTTGCACGCAAGCTGTTATCTATATCCACACAGAGTTGACTTGAGCAAAGGGAGTTGTTGGCAG
The DNA here is from genome assembly GCA_900497675.1 of Arapaima gigas. NCBI lineage: Eukaryota > Metazoa > Chordata > Actinopteri > Osteoglossiformes > Osteoglossidae > Arapaima > Arapaima gigas. The sequence continues at coordinate 153,939 of UFQX01000798.1, forward strand.
GCCAAGCCCAGGGTGGGGGAGGGAGCCAAGGTGGGACCGTGCACCCGTGGGCGGATTAAAGACCAGCGCTATCGGACTCCGGTTAAGGGCGCAGTTCTCTGGAAGCGATAGCGCTTGGCTCGCGGAAAATGCGGATGCCTTTTGACAAACACGCCGAGCGTGACCCATGCCACTTCAGCATGCTTGTGAGCCGACACCATCTCCCGTTTCTGATGTGACGCACTTTCTGCAGGCCGTACAAGTGTTTTCCCCAAACTTGGAAAAAAAAAAGAAAATGGTTCGGCAAACCAGCATCGTGAGTGTATTTTGACAAAATTTTGCCTCTTGCACCAGATATCAGAGACCTTTCTCAGTCTAGAACATAGGTTCTTGACCTTCTGCGTCCAGGGTGGCGCCTCCGTCGCGGAGAGCGGGGATGGCGTTTCTCAAAGATGTTTGGACCAGCGAATGGACGGACCTTCTAGACCGCCATACATAACACCGGTCCTGGTCCTCCAGGGCTCCGAGGTTCTCGTACAGAAGATAAGCACCCAGCGTTTCACCTCACACTTCAGGTGTCAGCGTGGAAATAAACATGTCGCCGGGAAGCGGCAGTCCTGCAGTTACGCACCTCTGTTCCCACCGTTTTCGCATTTTATTCTTCTTCTCGTGTCCAAAAATGTTTCTAAACCTTTCACACCTGACTTGTTGGGAAAATTTTTAAAAAAGCCCTTTCGATGCTGTTTACAGGTTCGGCCGGTCAATCAATTACTTTTCGGCTCAGTTGAACATGTGCCGGTTAATTATTGCACCGAAAACTTTTCAAACACACCGAGAAAAAAAGAGAACTTCAAAGGCATCCAGAGAGATAAGTTAAAGTGACCAGCTGACAGGTATCGGGATCGAGCTGGAAATTGCCCCCATAAAAGGGTTCAGGTGGGACAGGTTGGGCAACTGCAGTCTGGCCGCAATAATGAAACTAAAAGTTTAGCGCTGGGGGATGAGCGGCGCGGAAAGCCCTCCGGTTCCCACCTCTTCGGCAGAAATGAGCGGCTAAGAAACAAATGCGACGCGGTCCGGCCGACGTTTCGCAGATATCGGACGAACAAAAATTTCCCGGAAAACAATGGGGGGGGGGGGATCAAAAATATACATATAAAAAACTATTTTTAATGATAATACAAGTGGAAGAGAAATAATTCATTGTCGCTGCACTGAAACTCAACGTTTTTTTTGCGCAGGGATCTTTACTGTTCCTTCAAGGCGATGTGTCTGTATGGCTCTGCATCGCGACTGGTAATATACACCTATGTCTTTGTTTTATTTGTTTACATATCCAGCTGCTTCGACAATGTAATTTAGAAGGGGAAAAACCAGCGTGCCGTGGGACAGCTTTGCCTTAACAAGTAATAACTAAGCCGAGGGCTTTCTTAGTGTCAAAGTGACTAAACAAAGTCTACCAGAGGCGAGGAACCGCATATTTCACACCCACTCACCCCTTCAGCTTTTCCAGTTAAGTCTGATAAACATGTCATGTCTTTTGTTTATTCATTTCTTTCTTTTTTAATTATCTGGAAATTGCACGAAACCGTGTTTAGCTGAGGACAGACAGAAGAGACAATCCCCCCCCCCCCCCCCCCCCCCCCTTTTTTTTTGTTTTCTCCACCCAGAGAGCAGGAACCACGATGTTACACTTTNCCCCCCCCCCCCCCCCCTCTCAGGTTATTCTGTTTCCATAAATCAAACACCTCAAATTTGGCTTCAAAAAATGTTTATTTTTCTCTGGTTTGGATTTAATACCCCTCCCCCCCCTTGTGAGAAAGAATTTTGAAGAAGTGTGATTCATTTCTTCTATTGATGGTCTAATAATATTTCCCCCTGTGAGTCACTCAGGAATTTAAACAATGTAACAGAAAGCACCGGTTCGGAAGAGCGCCGTTCATCTCGGGCCCGGAATACCAGCGCAGGTTAAGACCGTGTCCGTCCGGGTGGCGACCCAGCCTGGCGTCTCGCTCGCGTTCGGACAGCCGCGCCTCGCCGTCCGGCTCCCCGCGGGGTGAATCTAAAAGGGCGCTGGCCCCGGCCCAGCGAGGCTCCCACGGCTTCGGTCAACATTTACCGACCAAAGGGGAAGGGCCACGCTTGCGGGACAGCCGCTTTGGACCCTGACTCGGCAAGTTCAGAAGCGGCTCGTGAGTCAGCAACGCCGGGCTGTGTTTGTGCAAGTGAGGTTGCGCGAGAAGCAAAGTACACCGCCTTCAGAAGTCCGATGCACACGCCGCGCTCTGTTTGCTGGCGCTTGTGGGCCGCTTTGGAGATGCGGCACGAGCCCAACAGACAAATGAAAAACCCGTTCGGCGGCATTTCAACCAAATAAATAACGCAACGAAACAGACAAAGAGCTGACACTTGCTGTCATTAACCGCCAGTTTGTTGCAGGGTTCCTGTCCAGCGGGTCCATCGAGGGCAGCCAGTGACCGGTTAGCCTGAAACATGTGTCTTTGGACTGTAAACCAAGAGAGACAGGCCAAACCTCACATAGCTGGATTCGAGCCCAAACCCGGTTTGAAGACGCAGTGCGGCAGTCGCACCGCGACTAGTTAAACGTGTCAAATCGACCACCTGTTACCGACCACTGCTTTTCGCAAAGAGGTGGTGAAGAAGCCCTTTCGTGCAGTTGATTTAACACCAACCGTCGAGAGCGAGCGAGAGGGAGTCTCTCTACGCGCTTCGAGGCCAAAATGTTTCTGGATGAAAGAGCCAAACGATACGATTCCGGGTTTTATTGCCCCGGTTTTACTAAGTAGGATGGATTTCCAGCTTATGAGGGCTGTGAGAAGAACGGCCCACGTGACGTGCCCAAGGCCTGGCCGCCCCACGTCCAACCACCTCCCTCCACGTGGCTCGAGAAGGAAAAACAAGACGTCGGTGCCACGCACCAAAGAGCAAGCAGCATCGGCGAGGAGGCAGCGGCTCCCACGGCCGGGAGCGTGGGATGGTGTTCCTGCCCTTGTTTGTTCAGCCAGGAATTCGCTGGGCAGGTGAGAAAGTTGCTGCTCGCTGGGGTGGGGCAGCAGGAAGGCAGCCCAGACAGCTGCGGTGGGAAAGGTATTCTGGTAAATTATTGAAGGCCCACAGGTGGTCATTCCCGTCGGAAACGTGACCCGTCCGCGTCTGCGAGTGCGACAAGGAGGCCGTCGTACCTGCTGAGAGTCGTGAACGCAAACCGGCCCACCATCGCCAGAACCTGTGGCGATTTTTGTTTATTTTTTTTTTTAAATTTACAGAGAGCAGGATAGTTTTGTTCTGGATCAGGTCCTTATTTTTAGGTTTGAAAATTAACGTTTTAATAGCCGGCCCGAGCGCTCGGCAGAACGATGGGCAAAGTCGAGGTTTGTTTGGTAAAAAGACAATGTTCAATCGAGAGCTATTTACCGGGGGATTCTGGGTAAGAAAACACCTTTCTGCTGATCATCACGCGAGGAAGGAGGTGTGGGATGGAGAACTCGAAAATAACCCGGACCTGATTTTTGAAAAGGTCAGCGACGGCCCACACAAGCACGGGCAGAGACGGCTCCGATGCGACTGCGTGGCGCCGTAAACCGACCCGCATGAAAACAATTAAACCTCTGGTCCTTCTTATTACCCCTTCTTCTCACCCTTCAGAAACAGTAAAGGAGACGGACACAAGCGGGCGGCACGGCGCTGAAGGATATAAACGCATTAGGCTACAACGCCCAGGAGAGGCGGGAAAGCAGCAGCACTTTGACCCCCCAGATGTTCGTTTTCATCCCTTCTTCATGCCGGGATTTTTTTTTTTCCTCTCCTCAGCTGCCAGTAGGTTTTCTTGGCTACTGTTCCTCCCACTACTTCTGCTTTTACTTCAGTTCATATCCAAGCCCACCGTGCTCGGTCTCTCAGCGCTCTGCAATCCAGCCGTGTAAATGGACAGGACCGTGGGTCACTTTGCATGAACACAAAGCAACTTGTGCAGAAATAACAGCATCACAACAGCGATGATTTGTCACGTTTCGAAGCTCATATCCTTCGCAGTAAATTTCTACTCACTGAACGGACCTAAAAAAGAGCCCTGATATACAGACATCCTGCCGGTGGGAAACGTGTCCCTCAGGGCTGCTGTAGAGATGGTGATCTAAACCCTCAGCACCTCCTCTTGTCTGTCAGGGGCTGTTATCAGCACCTCCGCCTGGGAATGCGCTCAGGCCAGAACTGATCCGAGCCCATGGTCAGGTGGTGGGGGGTCTGCCGCCTGGGCTGCGGGCGGGAGATAAAGCTTCTGTCCTTCGGTGGACCCGGGGGCCCTGGGTCTCACACCCTCCTGTCAAACACCAACAAGTTCATGGCAGCGAAGCACCTTGAAAAAAAAAAATCTGGCCAGAAGTCCATAGACGCATAAATGAGCAGCTAAGAATTAAATGCGATACAGTCCGTCCTCAATTCAGCAGAAATATATTTCACAGGCATTGGATTTTAAGCAAAGAACAGTTAAAAAATGTATATATTTTTCAACATGACGCAACGGACAATGTTTGTTTAATCCTTGCTTTTTGGAGATACATAAATGAACACTTTACACGTTTCGATCGAGCGCTATTGGCGAGAATGTGAGCGAATATTCCAGTTATAGAACTGAGTTTATTTAGTTTTATTCCCTACATTGCCTGTTCATTACACACCGCAGGAGGTTATAAAAGTACTGCCCGGCACCATAGTCAAAAATACTACAGTTAAATTGCGCTTTCGGGGTATCTGGACCCCCCACACAGTCGGGAAAATCTGTACAGTAACACCTCCGCTCGGGTTTTAAATGGAACTTAATGCAGTTGCGCTATAAAGGCCCATTAATACAAGGTTTTACATAAACGAAGTCTGGAGACGTACAAAATAGATTATTTACATCTCTAACAGCAAGCAAACACAGCAAACGGTTTCTTTTTTCATAAAGTTATGTTCTTTTGTTGGTTTAAAAATACAGAGGTGCGACGCGAGGCGCTACGGCAGTCGCGGTTCTGAAGACGTGGCGACCGACGTCTCAAACGCGGAAAACGATCACGTCCCTCTTCTCACTTGACCCGAAAGGAGTTTCGACCCGTTTCTTGGGGGACGACGCCAAGCAGATGCCCCTCCGAGGTCCGTCACGGGGCCGCCTCCCGCGGAGGTCACCCTGGACCCTCCCCCTTAACTATCGCCCCCCGTGGTGCCGGTTAATCGGGACCAGCGATGGTTAAACAGCGACGCAGAAGCGGCTGCACTAGTATAAACACCAGGTTTCTGACGGGACGGTCGAGAAATCGGAGGCTCTGTTCCGCACTTACGAAAGGCGGAAAGGAATAGAAATTTCCGGACAGGAATCTAATGTAACTGAGCTTTTTTCCTGTAGTACTTCTAACCAGGGTGTTTCAAACCACTTTCATACACACCGTCTGAGGGCGTCGAGGAAGCCGGCGAGCGAATTTCTGGGTCGAGAGATGGCTGACGTGGACCGCATTGTTTCGACGTTAAAAAGCCGCAAAACGCTACTGTCGCCGGCGTTGTTGTCGCGTGTCGGCCGTTTGAGTTTGTCCTCGCCGAGCGCCTGGCTGGAAGGCAGCGCGGGAACACGCTGGAGGATCGCAGGCCTTTCGGCACTTAGAACCGGTTAATGTTTGTCAGAACGGCGACGAACGCCTTTAAAGAAAGGTATTCGGTCGTGGGGTTGCCCTCGGTTCAGGCCGAGCGCGGGCAGGTGCTGAGATGTGAACAGTTTTTATGTAGGAAGTGAGTCAAGATAAGAGTAAGAGAAATATTGACCCATGAAAGAGTGTTATCAGCTGGGTGCGATTTTTCCTCTTTACGATTCGGCGTTTCAGGTCTTTATGGACGAGGCTGAACTCTTCTGTTAGCCCTTTATTGCCGCAGCAGGTAGTCGGGCGGCTGGTGCTGGTGGGCCGGGGTAAACGGGCAAATCGGTGGGTGTAAATGGCTTAAAGTACCGGCCAAAGTTGGAGAGCAGTGTCGAGTGAAGGGTGGAGTAAATAGGAACGCACACCGCGGTGGCGCGACTCCCTCATCTTGCAATAGAAGGACCCCGGGACCGAATGAGCTTCGGTTACCCCCCGAGGAAGGTACTTACCCGGCACCGCTACGGTAAAACTAACCGGGGGCATAAATGGAGACTAACCGTAGCTTAAGTCGCAAACAAACCTCGTGCTGTAGGCCGCTCTGAAAAAAAAAAAGCGTCGTTTCAATGAATGAAGCACTTCTGCTAAACCAGTAACCCGGAACCTTTGTGTGGGAGCACAGCGGCGAACGCAAATTTATTTTAAATTAAAATTGAAATTTAAAACAGGGGGACAGAGGCCGCCGCGAAAGCGCGTTAAATGACCGCCCGCGGGCGACACTGCCAGGAGCGATGACGCTACGGCCCAGCCGACCGGCGCCATCTGCAAAGGTGCGAGGATTTGTCACGGCGGACGTTTTCCAGAAGCGAAATCGGCGCGGCGCTGAAAAAAAAGGAGGAAGTGCCGCGCAAACATAAACTCGCGCTCGTCCGGATCGCCGCGATACACAGGCGAATTACTGATAACCCGAACCCCGAAACCCCCCGGGGACATGGCAAGAGGAAATGCAAACTGAAAGGAGACGTGACTATTAATAAAGGCCCTTTGCGGGGCAAACTGATGCCGTGCACAACATGTGACCGTTTATACATCCCAAAATACCTCTGAAACGTTAGAAGAGGAAACACAAACAGAAAGGAGACAGGAATAAAAATAAGGACCTCTGACTCAAACAAGTCACCTTCTACTAAAACAATGTGTATATACATATATATATATATATATATAATATTAATACAAGTTTCAGATTTTAAAAGTAAATGTCACTGAACAGCCATCTACGAAGACCTGGGCTGTTTGATATGCAGCCCTGAGGACAAGACTTCCTCCAAACAGTGTTTTTTTTGTAGAAAATTTGCTGTGGAAAACATCCTCAGAGCTTTATGCTGTGGGAACGTGAACATCGAGCACCACGAGGTCAGCTGGGGTTTTGCAATGATCTGGAGCGACGGCATCTGGGCCTGTCTTCCAGGGCTTTTCCAGCTTCCCGTTCACGTCACGCAGGACCCCCCCAGACAGCATCTCGAGTTGCACGTACCACCTGGGACGGAGCGGCGGACGGAGCCAAGGCCTCCTGTGGATGAAAGATGAGGTTTAAACGCTTCGCCTTTCGGAAGATGCGGCATAACCGGCCATCGCCTCAACGTGGACCCTACCGCCCCGTCTACCTACGCGTTGCTCTTTGCAGAACTGGGGTTTCTCTTGTGTACCAATCCTTCCCATAATACCCTGGTGCTCATTTCTGCCCCCTGTTGGCCAACTTCTCTGTCTCAGCTGCTCTCGCAGTACAACACGGTGACTGTAGTTCATGGACATCACTCCGCATTCCTGCCGTTTCTTCAAAGTTTGCGTTCCTTTTGGTTAAAGACATTTGTGTCAATATCTTCCAGTATTTTTATTCACTGTAAAAATGTTACGTTTTAATATATAAAAGTTTATACGAACGCCAACAACAACCGACATTTACTTTCTTTCCCACTTTGAGCAGCAAGAGAACAACAGGATCGCTGCGCTGTGATCTCCCTGGCTGTAGATGTTGAGATGTTCACCACGGAGGGTCTCTGTCTCCATTTGGAAGTGGATCACCTTTAAAACCCTCGGTGACACCGAGGTACTGCGGGAAATGCTGGCCTTCAGCAGTTCACCCAAGGCAGATGTATGCAAAATCTTTTATCTTTAAGAAAACGCACAAGTTTATCCAGCCATTCATCTTGGATGGTGGGGTGGGGGGGTCCAGAGTGTCTATTCCAGAATCACAGGGCAGCAGGCAAAGAAACTACACCCCGGATGGGATGCCCTTCCATTGCTGGGTGACTGAACACATGCCAGAGGAAATTTATAGTGACCGACAAACCTTAAACACATGTCTTTGGACTGTAGGAGGAAACCAGAGCATGTGGAGGGAATCCCGACACAGGGCGAGTTAGATTTAGATCTCCCACCCAAGCGGCAGCACTACTCGCTGAGCCACCGGGGCGCCTTTAACAGCTTTATCCTTAATATAAATATGTGTGTATTGCAGTTTAAGGAGGATAAAACCAGAGCAACTGATGTACAGGAAAAAACACAAAAAGTACAAAAAACGTGCCTGAAGGTATAACCGTGGGAAGAATCGTGAACGAATCCAGAGGTAAGTTACCTCCGAGTTACCTTTATTGTTACCATTGCCGCCCGTCCAACGTGCTGAACTCCTTACCCAGGTCAGGGCTAGGAGACCACGGGCAGGACGGGACGCCTACCCGTTGGGAGCGAGACCGTGACGGTTAAAACAAATTCGAGACAAAAATCCAGTTAAATACTTCACTCTGGGAAAACTGTGACCGTTTTCCCCGCAATTTTCAAAGTTCTCATCGCTCTTTTTTCCCTGTGGTCACAAAGCTGTCGCTCAAGGCCTCACCCACAGTCCCACCGGTTATTATGATGCTAAAGTTAATTAAATCCCTTTGATGGTGATTCCAGATACGGAGCAAAGATGATCTTCACTGGGCTCACGTCCACACGCTCCCACCATCTGCTGCTGGCTGAGGCGCAGGGCACTCGCCCGTCGCCCAACGCCGGCCGGGTAAAAACGGCCAAATTAATTAAAACAAAATTCATTCGACTAACTCGAACCCTGGCAGACCCGCCGCGTGGTCCCCGACTCGGGGCAACGTGACTCCATCGTGACGCTCGGTAGCGTGTGCCCTCCACAACAGCCTACGTCCCCCCGTCCTGTAGATCGGACCACCGTGTAAACAAGTCGCTCGACGCCAGACATTAGTGAACAAAAGCAATCTGCTGGTGACTCGGCCCGCCCTCCAAATGGGACCTGTCAAGACGATTAGGACGGGGTCCGCCAGTGCTGCGGGTACGGTGCCCCCCCGCCGGTGCAGCTGACACGTGGAGGAAGTCGACTCCCCTCCTCCCAAACCCGTTTTCTCCACGCCGGCGGAAGCGACACGCGTTCCCGCCGCCGCCAGGGCGGTGTCAAAGCGCCGGGGACGAAGGTAGGGCCGCGTACGAACACCGTCGTCGTGGAACCGCTCTCCCGCTCGGAGCCGCGGTGGAACGTTCCGGAACCCTGACAAGATAACGACAAAAAGTCTCCGTGCCTCAGTGGGTAAAGTGAGCCAGCGTTCCTGCTATCGTGTCGGCGGCGGGAGTCGAACCCCCTCGCTTTCAGGCTTCCCTTCGTGTAACGAAACTCCCCAAAAGGCCCGCTGGTGCTAACCTGCTTTTTTTTTCCCGCTTAACAACGACACGGGTCTGGCGGGTCTAGGATGAACCTTAAAGCGGGAGCGGAGCGGGTGAGCTCTGCGGCGCAGCGGCGAGATCAGTCTTCACCTGCGAACACGATCCCGAGGAATGCTCTCCGACCGGATACCCGGCGACGCCGGACCTGGGAAGCGTTGGATTGAAGTCGCGACTCGTTCTGTACCGCCGGCCTTTATCGGCGATCCCTGCTTCTCAGAGGGCCTTTTGTCAGTGAGGAACGTCGTCGCTAACAGGCGGCCAGTTGTGAGCGAAACAGTCGGCGTACAGTCAGCTGTATCGTTTCCCTCGTATTCTAGCCAAAGGTGGAAAAGAAGGAAAAAACTGCTCATTGTTTCTTAGGCCGCTACACCTGAAGCTCGACCCGGGTTATAAGTAAGTTGGAGGCGTCTTGGTTAGAGCCTTTCGGTCTTGAGGTGTGAGTAAAAATCCCGGCTCCCGCTGTAGGCCCCGAGTGAGGAACTTCCCCCGAACTGACGTACAAAGCAGTAAATCGCTGTAAGTAGCGCAACCCTGCAAGTCGGCCTGGAGAGAAGCGCTAAATAACAGGCCGCATCCAATAAAGCCGACACGTCGATACGGAAACTTCTTCCGCTGGTGGTATCGAGACAAAAGCGGCAGGACAGCAGCACGAATTCCTCCCTGGATGAAATAAGTCTCTCTTCCGACCGGCCGACGTGAGGTTGGTCTTTGTGTCGAGCCCCTCTGCTCGGGGCGGCTGTTCCCCTTCAACCTTGGCTGGTTTCCGGGTGACAGAGCTGCGAAGTCTGTTTGCCCGCTGTCCCCCGAGAGCCTCGACCGTCCCTCTGAAGGACAAGGCGGGGGGGTGGAGTCCTCGGTGAACCTTCTTCCCGTCTCCCATCTGTTGCTCAGCCACCCACCTACTGGGCCACAACCCCGTCTCCATTCACAGTCACCAGCTTCCCGCTCCTTTTGTATGTGGTTACTGTACTGTACACTGACATGTGTTCCGGCATAAAGAGGTCCTTGTTACATCACTTGAGGGCTGGGCTTTTGTTTGGTGGCACGGTGACGGCATGACGCACCCGTTGCACTCGACGTCCAACAGTCCGTCTTCACCCTGCCTTTGCTTTCGGCGCCAGTAAGGAGGTAACGGTTAGAGTGGCGGTGGGCTGTCGCACATGACCGTCACTTGCAGTACTTCTCTGCTTGCTGGTGACCACAGGGAGCGTCAAGGTCACAAATGTGACAAAGTGAGGGATGTAAAGCGTAAAAGAAAGGGCTGCTGGTCGGGAAGGTTAACGTTTCCAGGCCGGGATCTGACAAAAAAAGTCATTGTTTTTCCCCCTGTTATATTTATTTATTTGGTTGTCGCTTGCAGTGATTTACTCATTCATACACCTGGGTACTTTTTACGGTTGCAGGAACTACAGCAGGAGCTGGGATTCCAGCTCGCATCCTTTCTCCATCCACCCGCATCTAACTACCACGCCACCTGCTGCTACTTTCGCGCTCAGCGCACCATCGCGGCTCACAACGCTGCACTCGTAACGGACGTTTATGTACCGCGACTTTTCCAGACCGCGTCGGAAAATTATTCAAAACTCCGCTTTCTTCTTTTTAACCCTCCGCCTCCAACGCCGTACCGTCCGTCTCTTTTGTGCAGCTCAAGCTGCATAGACCTGAAAGGCAACGTTTTTTTCCTGTCCATCAGAAGAAGTGTGCTGGCGTATCGCAGCGTAAAGCTGCGCCGCATAATGGTGACAAACTGTTTAAACCGAAAAAGGTCCCTGCTGGCAAAAAACTGCTGCTGCAATTAATCACGAAGAGGACAAAAAGCACAAATACAGCCCTGTGTGCGAGAATCAGGCTGCGCTCGGTGCAGCTGGACTGAATTTGGGGGTTTACCAGACTCCCAAAGGGGCCTGGTGTTTTTTGGCCATTGACCACTGGAGACAAAGGATCCGGGGTCAAGTCCCCGGCTGAACAAGGTCTGAAAAGCCTAGAGGACTTCTGGATAACAATTTTTTGCTCAGATCGAGCACCTTCCTCAAGGCGGGGGTCCGGGTTGGAGGCCCAGATCCTTAGCCGCTATTTTAACGTTCGTGAAAACGCTACAGCAAAACGGCGCCCTTCCGGAGGTTCCCGTCTTCCTCTCCACCCTTTGCGGTTTTCTTCTGGCGAGCGTTTCTCCTCGAGATGCTGCGACGTGAGGCTGTGGGTCCGAAGGATGAAACTGTAGGTGGGGAGCGCGCGCGTCGCATTAAAGGACCTGAACGGGTGGGCAAAGGAAGAAAAAAAAAAAGCAGACCCACTTTCAGAAACGGCGTCCATGTCCGAGTGGAAAATCAGCGTTAACATAAGAAAAGGTGACGAATTAGGAAAACTGGTCATTTTTTTTTGTTTTTCAACTGAAAGCGATTCGAATTTGACTGTCTGTACTCCTGCATTGAGGAAAATTGCGGTTTAGCAAGTCAATGAACTTGTTAAGAGACCATTCAAGGTTTTAATTGGCCCGACCGGCGCGACTTGAATAAAAGCCTCATAAATAAATTAATTAGAATTCCTAAAGTGCCCCCCGGTTAACACCGCCGTCGACGTGTCAAGTGTCAACCCCGCACGGCACGTCGCGGCACATGCGTCCTCGAGTACGTCGAAATTACACGGCGCCGCTGCCAAAGGCAAGCCGCGGTACGCCCACCCTCGAGAACCTCGCAACTCGCTTTCTCGCCTATGCAAATCGATCGCGACCCGAACCGTCCCTGGCGTATGCAAATTCCGTTGTCTGTGCCCCACCGTTCAGGCCGGGACCGCCGTTTCGCAGCCTCTAGCCGCACGTCCCGTTGTTTAAGTAATTTGTCCGATGCCACGCGCCCCTGCCAGGTCGCAGCGTAAAACAACACGGTCGGGCCGACGCAGGGCTCATTAATAACGGAAACAAAAGGGATCGACCCACCGACGGCCAGTAATGGCATCTTCTTAGCCGCTAGGTGGCTGCTACTCGGTTTGTCCACTACAGAGGATGTTTGTTTTTTAAGCGTGGCTTTTGAACGGTACGAGCCGCGGCGGTGAGTCACGACGCATCGGAAAGCGGACGTTCGATGCTGTTAAACAGTGCTATACGCTCGGGGGTGCAGTTTGTGAAACTTCTTAAAAATCCTAGAAATGCATCCAACCCCCCCCCCCGAGTTTCAGGAAGCCGCATTTATCCCGGCCATTTTTGTCCACAGTTTTGATTCAGAGGGATTTTTACCCTTCATATTGAATCGGAGCAGTTGAAGTAGATCTAGTGACAGCAGGAGCAGGGGTACCGGAGCGCCCCCCCACGTCCATGTTGCAGCGCCTGTTTATAAGCCCGTCGCCTTCCTCTTTGCCTCCAAAACGCCAACCAGGTAACCCTGCAGCGAACAGATATTCACTCCCTCGTAACCCAGCGTGGAGCAGCGGCGTCGAGGGACGAGGAGCCCGTCCAAGACAATCTTAGCGTCTCCTCCGAGGCTTTTCAGAGAGGGCGTGCAAGGAAGCAAAACAAACGCCGATGTCCCCCCACCCCACCCGCTTCCTTGCATTTTTCTATTAATCCAAACTTTATTTTTGTATAGATGTGGACAAGGTCAGGGTCAAGCGAATAATGAATGTTGTGTACGGGAAGTGGAGAGATGTCGTAAGGCAGGAAGCCGCTCAGACAAGGCAGGGGGTTTGATGAAGAGGAGTCGCAGAGGAAGAAGAGGAAGGAAGAATGCTGGAGACTCCCGTATCATCTTCCTCTTTCGCCGTTTATTTGCGCGCCGCGTCCAGCGGTGCAGACAGCGCCGTGCGCCAACCTGCTCGTGAACCGTCGGTCGTCCGGGGGCCCCCCTGCCGGGCCCCCTGCGAGAAAGCGGGGACATCGTGCTTGCGCCTTGTTAGACTCTGTTTGTCTTTCGCTGGACCGACTGCACCGGTTTACCGGTCCCAAACCCCACATCGCCCAGTCGTTCGCCGTCCATCGTAGGAGGTCAAAGCCAAGGGGAACGAAAGACAAAAAACAGGAAAAAAAGCTTCGCCTCGAACGCGCGTCTATGCGCAGACTCTCCTTTTCCATCAGCGGTTTGAAAACTTGGACAGAATGGAGGATCACCCGGCGACAACTACCGTCCCGCGCATCTGAAACGCAGTTTATTTGGCTAAACGCGACATAAAGAAACACTTCCGCTCTGCATTCACATATAGTCGTCCGAACGACTTTTTTTTTTTTTTTTTTAACCACGGCTGCCCCTACGAGAGTCCTGCACGGCCCCGCCGGTCGTCCAAAACCCATAAAAGGCCATCCTCGGTTTATTGTTTAGCCAGATTTAATGCTGTGTGTGCCGACTGCGGACCCTCGCCGGCCGGCCCGCCTAATTAACGACCGAGGACAAGTCCTCCCCGCATGGCAGCTTCGGCGCAGACACCTTGAAAGGACATGGAAATTAACCGAGCGCCAAGGGAGCACAATGATCTGGAAAAGCCCGTGGAAGCCAATGGCACTTTTTTTATGGTGCAAATCAGTGGTCTTCTGGACGGTGCAGTGTGGCTGCATAAAGGCTCCCTGTTTTAACATGTGTAAAACAGCTATAAGAGGACAAAGCGAGCCGGGCACCGCGCGGCTAACGCTACCCCCAGAAACCAAAGGGCAATTATAGTGGGGGGGGGGGGGGCGACTTCAGCTGGAGCCTGGCTGCCTCCGCCGCACACCAGGATGCTGCCCCTCGCTGTGCCCCGTGCCGCCGGGGCTCGAACCGAGAGACGGAGGACAAGCCCAGGCTTTCCAGCGAACTGAACGTGGCGGCAGGGGCGAGGGGGTGGGTCGGGCTTGGTGTCGGGAACGTGAAGGGTCAACCCGCCGGGCGGCCCTGTCCAGACGGCCAGAGGTCAAGTGTGCCGCCCCCCTCTTCTGGCTACTGTCACTGGGAGCCGCACTGTAACGGGCCTCCGGGAACAATGCAGCCGGGCTGGTCAACGTGGTCATTGTCCGCAAAGCGCAGGCCCCAGAGACAAAAACAACACCTGCCAGATCACCCCCCCCAACACACACACAAACACACACACACGCATGCATCTACCCCCACACCCCACATTGCCCCGCCACGTGCCCGGCACAAGGCCCCCGTTGTTAATTCCACCCCCAGTCACCCTGCGCACCCAACTCCCGCCCCTTTCTGAGAGGCTGACTCCTCTGGGGACTTGGTGGCACTCCCCAGGTCATGTCGGCGGAACAGGGGGGCACATGGTTTTACATCTGTTGCATCCTGCTTTGTACGCGCCAAGACGGGAGAACCCAGATCTCCGCCTGCCCCGCCCCACCCCGCCCTGCCCACAATGTACCCCCACGGGCCCACTTTCATAGCATCCATCTCCCCGCTGAACAGCACGGTGGATAGAAACAATCTGGTCCCATTGTCGCCGGGCCGCGTTACAATGTCACGCATCGACGAAGGGAGGGCAGCTCGCGACGAACGGCCTCGTGTCATTTTTTTCTTTTTTGTCTGTGGAATAATAGTAACTTTTTTCTTTGTGAGGAAAAGGCCCGCAGGTGTCATTTTCGGGACGAGTGCCAAGCCCAACAGCATCGACCGGGCGACATAAGGCGCTGCGTCTGACACAGCGGAGGGGGACAGCGAGGGGTCGCCAGCTCCGCTTCCGCGTGCGGAATCAAATTTGAATTAAATCGCCATTTAATATTAAATCACTTTTTATTCACTTATTCGGTCTCCCAAATAACCAGCCGTTCCCTTCTCCGGCCCACAGGCGTTGAGGGGACCGCTTTTCTGATCTGCCAAGTTTGTACTCGGGCCGTATTTGAAAAGCTCACCCAGCAGCTGTCGGGGTTGGGGGGGGGGATGCAGTGCATTGTGGGAACTGCCTGCCGCAGAACAGCAACAGTGTGTTCACACCTTTGCGTCGTCCGATTTTGCACGACTGTCCTTCAATTCTTTAAAGATTTGTTCGTTTAAAAGTGACGTACAGCCTTAAGATGAACCATTTTTAAAATGTATGTTATATATAAAGTTACCAGTTCTATCTCAGTGCCACGTAACACATCCCTCACGACGCCAGGCATCGATGATGGTTTCGAAGTAAACTTTTTCCCCAACAGCAATAATGGGAAATGAATTTTTTTTTCCCGCTCGGCCCGTGTTGGGGGGTGAACTGCGGACGGCCAACGGAGGATAACGCCACAAAGCCTGCGCCCCGGCCCGATCCGGAGAAGGTGTCCGCGAGAACCTATAAGCGCGGTGTGTTCCGAGCGCGGGTCGGACACCTTGTTCGCAGCCGCGACCCGCGCGTCGTGAGCGGGACGCACGGGTAGCGCTGCGGCAGGACGGGGCGAACGCTTCGGATGAACGTCTGCGAAAAACAGCCCGGTGTTGTAAACCTGGGCTTTACAGCACTGAGCGGCACTTTCCAGAAAATGGAACGGAGCTTCCAGGAAGGCAGTCTGGCCGCTCTCCTTCAAACGTTAAATGTTAAATAGACGAATAATGCGCAGGGCGGCCCGGGCGCAGCAGAAGGTGAGTACAGTCAAGCCAGATCCGGGCTGATAAGAGGTAATGGGAGGGTCCCGGTTCTGGTGCAAACTCCATAGGACACTAAACGTACCTTCAAACGCCCTTCTTGCACTCGTGACCCTCAACTGAGAGTTTAAAAACAGCCCTTCCGACCCAGTGACCTCGGCAAACTGCACTTCTGCGCCGAGAAACCAGCGTCTGTCACCCGAGGGCGATCTTCGGCGGCCGCGGCCGAGTAGCCGGTTTTATGAAACAGGGCCGAGAACAGCCCAGCAGAACCAGCAACTGGTCCCGAGCTTTCGGACACTTCGACACCTTTCTGTTACCCGTTGCGATGGTATCGTGTTGTCGTGGTATCGATTTGATCCCTGCTGGGGTCGATTTCGTCTTCCCACCCCGCTCTTTATTCTTGGCTTTCTGAGCCCCCCCTCTTGCGGGAGAAGAGACAGGGAAACCAGTAGAAATATTATCCGAAGGGCGGGTAAAAATATCCACTAACAACACTCTGCCGGTGAGAGACCTGGAGGGTAACCTGCTTCCTGAGAGGAGTTTAACTGGTGATCGGTGGTAGTAAAGCTCAAGGTTAACGTAGGTGGTAAAATAAAGGTATGTAAGGAAACTGCAGTTCCCTGCGCCGCAGTAGTAATAAGAGGATTGCTTTCTTTTGCAAATGGACGCCACCTATCGGTGTTGGCCAGAACTGCAGTGGCGTGAAGGCAGACCCCGCTGTGCAGGGCTTACGCCGGTAAACTCGGCGAGGGGGACAAGGGTGAAAAATAAAGCTTGTCGATCATTCGGCGCCAAGGGGACCGCGACACGAATTAGGGGGGAAACGTTTTATGTTCTCGGAACAAGACTGAGCGTGAAAGTCCCACATTAAGAGCGGTGGGACAGTTAATTGGGTTTTGTCTCACTGTCCATCAGCGGTCCAACGTCGTGTTTGGAAGGGACGGTATTCTAATGTACGAGGTCAATGGAGCCTGCGGTAGAGTAGACAAACATTGTGTTTTTTTTGGTTTGTGAATATGTAAACCCCCCCCCCCCCCCCCCCCCCCCCCCAAGCCCCGCCTCCTCGCCCCGCTCACCATTCGGACGCCAGCGCTCGCTCTCGCNCCCCCCCCCCCCCCCGCAGCATCGTCTTTGATAATGCGCCGATTCAGAACTATCCTGTAAAACCACAAAAGCGACGACCCCCCCCGCCCCCCCTCCGACGCCCTCCAAGCAAACACAGAGCTGCACCGCACAGTTACTGAATGAATGTGGACTTAAGATGCCCAAACAATCGAGTTACCCTAATCCAAGTCGACAGGCAGTTGGTATACTATAGTCGGCAGACACAATACCCTGTCATTACTTATTCACAAAATGCAAGCATCCAAATGTATGTTTAAAAGAAATTTGGGCTTTGAAAAAAAAACCAAATAGCCCGGGATGCACTGTTAGGGGCCTATTTGCACAAGTTTACGATGTGCCACCGGCCTCCTGCGCCAAAACCGGTTTTGGCGAATAGGTGAGAGTGAGGCGACGCAGCCGTCCAGTTCCACACGCCGCTGTTTCCTCGGTGCCGGCAAAGGTTGGCGGGGAGAATCGAAAGCGGCGCCTACGCGTGACCAAAGCTGGGTTCTCCTTCCGTCTCTGAAAAAAGAAGCAATTGGGCATTGCGGCTCGAGAAGTCAAAGGGACGGGAGGGTTATCGATAAGCGGCGGGAGACGCTGCATGCTTGTCCTTGTCGGGCCTACAGACGTGTGCGGCCTTGCCGGGCGGGAAAAGGGAAACGGGAGGAACGGCTGCTCAGCAGGTCCCGAACTTGCCGCGTTTTGTGTTATATAACCGGCCGCAAGTGGCGTTTAGGAATAAAAGCATGCAGACCTGCGGGGGGGGGGGGTCTTCTGAGGAGTCCAAAGGGGGCGGGGCAAATGAGATTCCGTGGGCGTGCAGCAGTGTGTCGGGGAAGGAGCTCGACATGTGGCCAAATTCCAGAAAGGGAACAGCAACTGGGGAAAGGAAGCGAGCTGATACACTTCCTTAAACGGGACTCGGATAAACAAGAAGGCCACAGATCTTGGCCACCGCTCCGCTTTAGGTGTCTGTCTGCAGTGCGCATGATGTATTTATTAGCCGGCACTTCGACAATGTTAGGTTTGTATTATTCAGCTACTTAGAATGATTTACCTTTTGTGCAGCCAGTCAGTGAGTCTGAGGTCGAGAAGCTCACTCGGGGGAACTAGACCGTACCGCGGGAATGAGAACGTGTGGGCAGGGGAAGTGTCTCTAACCACTACCCCACTTACTGCCACATTCTAGCTGTTTGCAGTAAGCGAGGTGGAGAGGACGAATGGATAAAGGCAAATATCGGCATAGTTGACGTCAGTTTGAACAAGAGATACGTCCCCCTCCTGCTGTGACCAGGAAACCTCTGGCTGCGAACAACCTTCTGTTGTCCCGAATGGGGCGGGAGGTTAAACTAACCAGGTATCCTGGCCTGAGGTAATACGAGCGGCTTTGCTTACCTGTCGGTTGCCCTTAAGCGTTTGCTTAAACTAAACACTGTTCCTTCTACCTTCAGACGGGCTGTCGAGCTTGCTGAGCGCAAAAAGGGGCCCGGCGGTGTGACGAGACGGCCGGAACACACCCAGGGAGTAGAAGAGTTATGCCAAATGTACAGACTGTGTGTCTGAAAGCAAAAGCCACAGAAGGTCCTCAGCAGCAGCAGCAAGCGACTGAGAGCGCATGAGCAGCAGAGAGCAAGTCGAGGTGAAGAGGTAAACCGTAGACCCCAAACACATCGATAAACCTTGGTGGAAACCTGCGTCTGGAGCAGGAAGCCGGGCGCTTTAAACAAACACTCGCGTTCCTTGCGGTGCGGCCCACCCTGCCACGGGTCTAAGGAAAGGAATCCCCATTCATGAAAAGGTTCACTGTAGAGGGCTGAAACGCGGTCTCTCGTTCCTCAAGGGTGTACGTTCCTTCACGGGACTCGACTGTGTCAAACAGCATCGCAGAAGCTTCTTACACAAATACAAACATCTCTTCATATATAGAATTCGTAGTTCAGGTTGTGACTTGTAGTCAAAATAATTCGTCAGCAGATCATAGAAATGATGCTAAAATCGTGGAATTTGTAGTCGTTGCTCAGGACCTCAGTGCATAGCGGCCCTGAATTGGGGTTCGGTCTTCTAGAAGCTGTACTGCACGGTGATTTTTCACAACAGACTCACGGCTGGATTTCATTACCCAGAGTGCACTAAGTTATGCCGCAAATCAGCTCACGCCACTTTCCTACCGTTTGTTTGAAATGTGTGTCCCTTTTGTTGAAGAAGCATGCAGCAATAATGCAATAAGGGGACAACTAGCACTTTTCTCCACTTCGTTGCTGATATCGTAACACGCAGAACGTTTATCATCTATGTAGTTCTCCACAGCCCCCAAACAGCTCCCACACTGAGCCCATCCCCCCCCAGCAGTTTGGGATGAGGAATGCTGCCCGGGCCTCCGGTTTGCGGGACAGATACCTGCCGTCCCTCAAGGGCTAAACCCAGGGTCACAGGTCAGAGCTGCACTAACAGCCCACTTCCTCTTCCTTCAAAGCACATTTGTGTTGAACAGCCGCAAGTGGATCCCCCGCTGTTTTGCGGTTCACCGTGAGCTGATGGGACCCACACCCCCTTCTGAACGCCGGCATGGTGTCACCACAGTAAGAGAGGGCTCAGAATCCCCCAGTGATGGCAGCTGGAATCTGGGGTTGTATCTCAGATTCATTTACATTTATTCATTTAGCAGATGTCTTTCCCCATAATGGCACTTTGGAGCAAACGTGTTGGGCAGGTACATTCTGTCCAATTTCGCTGCTTTTGCCAGCATACATTATACACGGATCTGAACATAGCAGCTCCTTCGGGATCTGAGTCTAATTCGTTCCTGAGAAAATGTGGATACTAAATGTTTATTTTCCTAAAATGGGGGAAAATAAATAACTAATGAGCTCCCAGCCCATCATAAAACACCTAAATAACTATGAACCCATAATTTGGGCAGGATAAACACCAGGTACCTCATTAGAAAACACTTAATGTTATCGTGAATGTGCTGTTTATACCGCTGTGCAGTGTGTCCAGTACAGCGCATTTCACGTCACTCACCGTTACACACAGGAGATGAGAGGTTTGCAGCCCCGCTTTGGTGATATGATGTTCAATAAAGGGAGTAAAGGGGAGAAAGATGTGTGTCAAAGTAACCCGCCGTCCACCTCTTTGTTTCACACAACAACCAGCATTTAAATAATAGATTTTTAGATTAAATAGATTTATTTAAAAAAAGAAATGTGCAATAAATGTGGTGACGCGGTACAAACGTTCAGACAAATTGAAACAGGCAAAAGAGCTGATGACACCCGGGTCTCCTCGCGCTTCCTGGCAGTGCGGTTTTACAAGCCCCCCCCCCCCCCCCCCCCCCCCCCCCCCCCCCCCCCCCCCCCCCCCCCCCCCCCCCCCCCCCCCCCCCCCCCCCCCCCCCCCCCCCCCCCCCCCCCCCCCCCCCCCCCCCCCCCCCCCCCCCCCCCCCCCCCCNCACTAGGGGGACTGGTCTTCCTGCAGGAATTTTCCCTTTACAGGTGGTCCCATTAGAGGTCATTAGATTTATTGCTGTTTTGAAAGACCTCACCCGTCCAGGTTGACCTAGAGTTTAACCCACAGCTGGAGAAAAGCGCTCCTTCAAACAGGCTGATATGATAAGGCTGCATCTCTTCCTGAGATAAAGACACGGCAAATGGATTTTTTTTTTTGGTTGACTCATAACTGAGTTTCACCATTCAGAAGCTCCCTATTGCAGCCGTGCAAATACCAAACACCCGAGGTTTTTAACACCACCGAGGCTTCCTTTTGTCACCCACGTTCCACCACTGCCTCGGTGACAGTCGATGCCAACATTGCTCACCAGCGAGCCATTCGTCCACATCTGGAAAACAGTTTGTGTGACACTGCAGGACTTTTCTGGCCCTTTGACACCACGTGCCACCATTTGTAGTGACCATTAGTGTCGAATGGCCTCGTAAACTTCACGGTGAGAAGGAGGGTGGTCTTTCCAACTGGCAACTTTCTCTACTCACAACTCATCACGATAGAGAGAAACAGTCCTGTGAAGGTCAAGTAGGAATGAAGCCCATTTCTTTCAAGCAGACAATAAACAACTGACCAGACTTGCCGGATCCAACTAAATTTCTTTTCAACAGGTGTGATCCTAACTCAAAACGGTCAACATTACCACATTAAGCATAAAGAAAAAAATCACTGCCGGCTACTCCACTTATTAGCATGTTGGCTGCGTACCTGTCGGTATCAACCAGCTGTTAACATTGCATTTTTAACTTCTTCACCGAATAGATGATACTAGGAGGTATCGCTGCTCTTCACGATACTAAATTCTCTAATAAACTGGCCAACTGTGTGTGAGGCGACCTGCAGCGTAGAACTACATCCTGGGTAATGAGGCTGTCATGAATAATGTCCACGTACTACAGTCTTCTGCTGGGAGAATCTGGTCAACGGGGGGCCGAACACAGCTCCCAGGGATTGTGGGAAATGCAGGTACTGAAGAAAAAGTCCCCCGGAGAGCATCGCTGAGGATCAGCCCACCACCTTCACAAGTGAGCAGGAAAATCCCTCGAAAGGGAAATGTAATACGTGGGGGCACACAGGACAAACTGAGGACACAGACAAAAACAGGTTGGGAGGACAGAACGATCGTTTTAACTGCTCTCATTCGCAGAGCGCAGATTTTCACCCCCCCGTGCGGTTCAGGGTCGAAACGATAACACATCAGTCACCTGCCCTTCTTCGCGCTGGAGTCTCTTTTCAGCACCTTGTTTCCAATGAGGGTACAGATGCAGAACCATATGAGATGCCGGGTTAGAAGGAGCACCACCAGCACCACCATCAGAGCACCTGCGAACATGATGGGGTGGGAAAGGGGCGGAGCCTAACGGACTTCTGCTTCCGGATCCGGCGCGTCGCCTCTCCCAGACTCGGGCACGGGGACGGCGCAGGGTGCCGCCGCACGACGCCGCTTCGACGTGACCCGCAGGCCGCACAGCTGACAGATCTGGGCCTTGTACTGTACTTCTTTTTTTTTTTTTTTTTTTTTTTTTTA
>UFQX01000798.1:175934-222593 GCA_900497675.1 Arapaima gigas
TTTTTTTTTTTTTTTTAATGAAGCGGCTCGCAGGGGCAGCTGGTGGGGTGGAGGAGGTCGCCAGGCGGGGGCTGGTGGGTGGGTGGGGGGTGGTGGGGGGGGGTGGAGATCGGCACGCTATTCAGCCCCAGCTCACCCGCTCATTAACAATGACAGCTTTGTCAAAGGGACTTCAGAAGCAAGGAAAGTCCATAAACCCCGGGCCGGGTCCAAGTGGAGTGTGCCTGGGTTCCGTGCTCTCGCTCGCTTTCATTCGCTCGTCCTTTTTCTCCTCCCAAACACAACAGCGGGAGCAGCTGCTGGCTACGGGAAGGGAAAAAAAAGCAACCCCAGCTTCTCTACCCTTCTTTCTTTCTTCCCTTTGCTTTTTTAAGAAGCACACAAGTCCGTTGTAGGAGCCGAGAGGGGAGAAAAATAAAACAATCGCCGCTTTTCTCTCCCGATCGCGTCAATCTCCTTCGCTGTCCACTCCTGCGTCCAGTCGGCTGGAGCCTCGACGTCTGTTATTAAACACAAACCTACAGGGGTAAAAAAAAAAAACACCGACCTTCCTAAATATAAACAACAGGGCTAGTTTTTACCACCGTTACCAGTAAATATAAAAGTTTACTCCGGCAGCAGGTAGCGCAACAGTAGCAGCCTCCAGAGTGACGTGGTGAAAATTCGGGGATTCTCCGTAAGCGGGTTAATACACAAACCGAACACAGAAAGTCGCTTTGGACAAAAGTGTCAGATCAATTTAAAAAACAAAAAGACAAACCCAAATGTCTCACGGACACTTCAACCCGGTTCCCACGACTGGCAGGTCTGTTCAGTTATTCACCTGCGCACCAGCATATTTATTGATCTGTCAGAAGGTAAGAGCCCAGTCAATACGCAAAATTTTGAGCAAAGCTGTCGTGTAAATAATAGTGAGCAACCACAACCATTAACACCGAGAGTGTCTGGAAATTTCTTTCGTACGACGAACTGGGCCGGTTAGGCGCCGGACACACTCACCTGCGAGGTAAGCAGTGGGGTACGTGGCAGAGGCGCGTGTGGCGTGTGCGGCGTGAGCCGCTGAAATTTAATCGGCCGCGGTCTTATCTTCAACCTCGCAGCCCCCCCCGCCGCGCGAATAGAAGACCTTCACTTGACTTTCCTGCAAAGCACTTGCTGAAAACACGTCCTGAATCCCACCTGAAGTTGTTACGTTCGCCTGACGTTCATCCGCTTATCTCACGCTCTGCTCACTTACCCCGATTTACCCGCCGGAGTGCTGGAGCGGGAGCTGGGCGGTTACGCCGGGGTCACTTGGAAGGAAGCAGCTCGCACCAGCACGCCACCTACTGGTTTCGTCAACACGTTTGTCGGCTGATGGAAACGGAGGGTTAAAAAAAAAAGCAGCCCGGTGCCCGGAAGGTTCCTCAATTCCAATCCAGACAGTGGACCACTGCTGTAAAGTCCTGCAGCAAATATTGACAGAGGTTCAGACGCCGGATGGTGTCCGGGGAGTGAGAAATGGAAGTTACGGCTAAAAATACAAACTAGTGGAGCGAAAGTGCTTAGACCTGAAAGAAGTGAAGTGTGTGGCGCGATGGGCCTCCCCAGTTCCCGTTCCTGTCCTTGTCTGACCTCTGCCTGCTCGCAGATGAAAGTCACCCAGCGGCCTGGGGTTCTGGAGAAGGGGAAAGCTGTAACTGTTCCGGAAAAAAAAAGCAGCCAGGAAGCGGCTTTTGTCCAGGCCTGAGCGGGAGACTATAGTAAATAAACAGCCCCGACATTCCGGGCCAGTTACGCCCCTCCCAGCCAACCTGCAGCGTGGCTTTTCCCACCCGGGGAGGTGAGATCAAGGCCTGAGGGCTGAAGCTGACATAAGGGGGTCTTCTCTTTGAATCACGTGTGTAAGCAAGCTATCGCGGGAGTCTCAGAATGCCGGGGGGCCCCAATACAAACACGTGGAGTAAAATTGTGCTCGGAAGGCAAAGCGGGTGGCGTCGGGGTTAGAGCCACTTCCTGGGTTCAAAACCCCTGCCGTGATAACCTCAAGAAAGGCCCTTTCCATTGTTGGTCTCCATTATCCAAGCTGTACAAAAGTAAATTATTATAAGTACCTTAGTGTCCAAACCTGACATTGCAACTGTGTCAGCTGACAAACATTCGCAGTTGTGCACCAGATTTTAGCCTGAGCCTCTTCAGAAGTAACGTTGACCACTGGGTGTCGCGATGGACTACAGAGTGGAGGTGGAGTTTGTGAAATTTCCGGTCCTGCAGCGACTCACTGATCTGCCGGGTGATATTACATTCCAATATATTGGCCGTCGAGGGTAGTAGCAGACAGGAGAGAAAATATCGTGGGAAATAATAAAAAACAAAATTCCCTCATAGTATTTTGACCAGGGGTGGTGCAGCAGGAGATGAGAGTTGAACCCGTGTCTTTCTGTGCACAATGGTGGCATCTCAGTGGCATGAGAAGGACGCCGTACCTCGATTTACATCACAGGATGGATTGTGTCGCAGCTCAACACCGTGGGCTGATCACAGGTGAGGGGTGGGTCTTCACCAACCACCCTGCTGAAAAAGATACCCCCCCATCACTGGGCAGATTTTTCCCACAGGCCCCACACCCCTCCATCGGCCCCCTTCACTGCTAGGTCCCCCCCCCAGCCCCGGCAGAGTCATGCTGAGTCTTCAGTTTTGGTGACACGCCTGTCAAATGCAGATGTTGCTGAGGACAGATCTATAGTGTCAGATGGGCCAGTTTTCCACTCTTATTATTTGCTTATGAGATCAATCAAAACCAGATCTGAACCTTTAGAGCTGTAACCACTGTTACCTTTCGGGAGGTGGACACGCATAGTTCTTTGTAGATGCGTGTTGATCTCATGAACTGATGCCCCAGGGACACAGTAATCTGTAGTGCCTACAAAACACAAACAATATTTGTAAGTTAAACCTGCAGTGTTGTGTACATTTGAGTGCTTGACCTGTGTCTTGGCTCACTGTTTATCACTGTCATTCTGCCTCTGACAGACGGAGAAAGTAAGACTACCTGTAAATTGATAGATAGATAGATAGATAGATAGATAGATAGATAGATAGATAGATAGATAGATAGATAGATAGATAGATAGGTGGGTAAGTAGGTATGGAGGTAGGTAGGTAGATAGATAGTTTGGTAGGTAGATAGTTTGGTAGGTGGATAGCCGGTTTTTGCCCACAAGTTATTATACAGTCTTCCAGACGGCAGCAGTGAAAACAGACGGTGGAGAGAGTGGGGGGGTCTCGAGTTCTCCTCACACACACTGCTTGTTGTAAGTGGTCTGGATGGTGGACAATGAGGTCCTGTTGATGGACTGGGCCATCTTCACTACCCCCTGCAGAGCTCCCCAGTCAGAGGCAGTGCAGTTCCCACACCAGACTGAGATGCAGATGTTGAGCTCTTTTCCATCTCCCTGAAGTGTTTGTGCTGTCCTGGCCACATGTGACCATTTTCAGTATTCATTTTTGTGCTTCTCCCAGCTGTATATCTCTCCACTCACCTTCATCTTAATGTGTGAAATTCAAAGATGGTTCATCCTAGTGCCTGAAGTGGGCTGGTACTCAGTGGTACACATCAGAGGCACTTTAGACAACCAAAACTGTTTCTTGCATTCTGGCACTTCTCTTCAGTGTTTTCCACCCCCCGGCCAAGCAGATTCTCTGGCTGCGTCACCTTCCCAACAAAGGTCTGCTGTGGTCCAAAGCAGTTATTCATATCAGCCCTTCTCCCCTTATCCAGGGTGCACAAAGTGACGCAGCAAGATGGCTCACAGGTTTCCCATTTGTTCAAAATTAACGTCCTCTTCAGTAAATAAACATTTATTGTGAACGTCAGCAAATGTCTCCTAGTATCTTTTACTCACTGCAGAAATACAACATTTAACTTTCAATAATCTGCAGATATCGATGTCAACGTGCCAGTAAGGGCAGCATTTTTTCCCCTTAAACCACTGGTCACGCCTGTGTGCCGAAAACTAGTCCAGTTTAAACAGACCAGTGAAGCAGATAGAGAGGAAAGAGGAACATTTATCTGCTAGACAGGCAGAAAGCTGCTCTGTTGAAGGGAAAAAGAAGAAGAAGAAGAGGAGGAGGAGGAGGAGGAGGAAGTCCTCAGCCATCAAACAGAAGAGCAGCACTGGGGGGGGGGGGGCACACCTGCAACATCAGCACTGGCATGGATGGACATTCAGACACCAGTGGACACGTACGTCCTCAGCCAGCAAGTGCTGCAGAAGATCTTTTCTGATCAAACTTGCCACCCGGATGCCTCGCGGAAAGAAAGCAGGTTCCAGCAGGTGCTCTCAAACGGAATGTTAGATAACACCTTGGCCCGACGAAAAGCTCACCGGCGATAAACGCTATCGGGCAGGAATTAACCCGGAAGACCGTTGTCTTTGACAACCTCAGTCTTCTTTAAACCACCCTCTTTTGTGCAGCCGAACCACTTCTGCTTAGTTATTCGCAAGTCGGGTAGTTCAGAAAATGTACAATAGATCATTTCAGGCAGCAAAAAAAAAAAAAAAAAAAAAAAANGTCGGGTAGTTCAGAAAATGTACAATAGATCATTTCAGGCAGCAAAAAAAAAAAAAAAAAAAAAAAAGCTCATCTTCTCCGTCGCCGACCTTGATTTTTCGGACAAATCGTTGTGACAAGTCCGTCCGTTTCAAAGGACACGGTGGAAGACGGGATTGCAAAACGGTCCAGTCAACCGCACGACGCGGCCGCCGGCCGACCGTCCCGTGTCCTTTCCCACAGCGGACCGTCAATATGTAGCTACGGTTCGTAATAGGCATTCAAATCGAGGTTTGCATACCAATGAGTTCCCATAATTCTGCGATGCTCCGGACCACACATGCACAAAACCGCAGATACATCATTGTCTGGGTCGGCCTCATTCTCACACTTAATGCCATGTGACCGGCTCTGACACGCCACACAAAGGCGGGCTGTGAGGTCATTATGCGCCCTTCATAATTAAGTCCCCTCAATGATTTCAGATACACTTCGGCGTCATAATAAAACCCTCCGTCACAGCGAGGGTCCTCAATGGCAGCCACTGTCCCAGGAGCTCATACAGGGACATGGGGGGCCGCTTTCTATTCACCGTGCTCTTATAGTCATGGCTAATAATAATAATAATAATAATAATAATAATAATAATAATCACCCTCATCATCACAGCAACAATAATATTTACTAAATTACATTATTTATGTGTTACTGTTGTTTCAGAAACACCTTCCAACACAGTTAGGGTCCTGGATAATAATAATAATAATAATTTTAGATTATTTTTTTGATATTGTTCACATTTTTTCAGAACCGAAAGACATGACAAGAGGATGTGGTTTTTGGTGGCAATTACTACATGATCTATGAAGAATGTGAGTAAGATTCCGTCGCCCTGGGGGTCGCGGTCGCTATCCGTGCGTATCATCCAGGGACACGGAGGTGCATGTTGTCACCCTGCTCATGTGACCACAAGTAATAAAATTATCTTTACAAACAGCTACAGACCTCGATCTCTGTTTGCTCTTCACGCACGGCTTTGTTTTTCCAGCCACACAGTTGACGTGTGGCCCACAGGCACTTCTCACGCCAACAGCAAGTTTAATAAACGCCAAAAAGGCCGCTTGGTGTCCGGACAGTTTGCGGTTCCGTCGGTGAAAAACGGCTGGGAAATGAGCGGCGGGCAGTTCGGCCGCCACCCGCGAAAGCGCTGCGCGGTTTGGCGGCGAATGATTTCCACCCGTTACTGTGCCCCCCGGACACGACCCACACACCGTTTTATCACACTCCTTGTCTTCTGCACCAGAGCAGAATGGCGAAGGGGGGGGGGGGGTCTGATGCTGGAGAAACAACCTGAAATGGTAGGAGAGGGGGGTTACAGTGGGGGGGGGGGGGGGGCACGAGCGGATGCTTTGAGTAAATACCCGAACTGGCAGGCTGCCACACGCAAACACACAGAAGATAATAGTCTAGTAACATATAATTTTTAAAGTAATTTTTTTTTAGTTATTCTCTGCATGTCACTGCAGCTCCATCACATCTGCATGTCCAGCCTT
Source organism: Arapaima gigas (assembly GCA_900497675.1). Taxonomy (NCBI): domain Eukaryota; kingdom Metazoa; phylum Chordata; class Actinopteri; order Osteoglossiformes; family Osteoglossidae; genus Arapaima; species Arapaima gigas. The sequence goes on from UFQX01000798.1 coordinate 182,021, forward strand.
TTCTATCTTGTTTTGTTTTTATCTTTCCACCTTCTGACCCCAGCACTGCAGGAAAAATCTAATAATAATAATAATAACAATAATAATAATAATAATAATAATAATAATCACCACCACCATCATCAGCATAATGCAGCAACTATTCAATAAACTGACATCACAGTGTTGCTATTATTACTGTTTTTAGGAACCAAACTCGTAACCCTTGTGGTTGTGCTGTGTTTTGGGTTCTGCCACCATGTGATTTCTGATTATCCAACAGACCCCCATTGTTGGAGAGCAGGTACCGGCTTTCGGCCGTTATTATAACGGCCGCTCGGTGGCAAACGGCAGGTTCTTCCCGTCTCCAGCTGGGAAATCACCCGCGTTTCACGGTGAGGCGATGCTGCGGTCGCTGGGTTTTCCCCCCGACACGCCAGCAGGAACTACACCTTCTCAAAGCCGGCGACACCGGAGGCCCTCGAACCGTCTGCGCATTTGCCTGTCAAATTCACGGCGCCTTTCTGCTCGTTCGAGACGTGGGGGGGCTCGCCGGGCTATTTGTTTTCCAAACAGTTCCCCGAACCCCTATCCACAGCGACGTGACAGATTTCCGATCGCTGCGGCGTAACGTTAAACGTCTGCTTTAGCACCTCGTCCGTTTATTTGGCCTCCGCTGACATTCTTTTGCGGCAACACGGTTAACTCGGTTTTCAAATCTGACAGCCCCCCCCCCCCCACAACCCCGAAATTACAAGATATTGCATTGCACACAAAACACAGGATCGACCGGTACAACTTCCAGTNCCCCCCCCCCCCACATCCTCGAAATTACAAGATATTGCATTGCACACAAAACACAGGATCGACCGGTACAACTTCCAGTTTACATTCGCCGCAAACAAATCGAATCCCTTTGACTTTCCGTTTATTTATTTAGCAACGGCTTTGGTCCGCAACTCCTTGCGGTTGAGCCGCACGGTTGCGGTGGGCCGGCGGAAAAACACCGGCAGCTGCAAACAAGTTCGGATAATAAATTGTAAGCATAACAAGTAACGCTAATAATTTGGCTATTAAAACGGAAGCGCAGGAAGTAGTCGCTGCGTTACGCCATCTCGACTGTCTATCAAAAGTTAGCGTCAGTCTCGACCTTCTGACTGGCGACACGAAAACGCGTAACGTCCGACCGGCGGCCCGAGCAACTCGCAGTCTCACGTAAGCTCGGCACGGACGTCGGGGTTATTCCTCCCGGGTGTCTGGACAAAATCTCGAACAAAGCGCGCTGCGGACGTGGCCCTGCGCGGGAGACGGAGGTGAAGGAACAGGCCTGGGGTGGATCTGGGAGAAGTGGGAAAGACCTGGGTGGCGGGGGAGTGGGGGAGGGTGGGGGCAGTGTGTGCGTGGGTGGGGGTCGAACAGGGTGGGGAGGGCGGAGGGGGCGCGTGGGTCGAGGGGAAGGGGCAACAAATAGCTGGCGCCAGCGACCGCTGAGCCTCGGATGCCTGGGGAAGATTTAGTTGCGGAGCTGGGGGCGGGCGGGGGGACGCGAGGACCCGTCGGAGCCGTGAATATGGAGCTGTTCAGGGCAGATTTCATGCCTGGCTGATCACAGGCTGCCAGGCGAGTCCCCTCGACAGCTGCAGGGCCCGCTGGCCGCTCGGCACAAAGGCCACGCAGCGCCCAGAACAAGAACGGCTGACAGGTTGTTGTTAACGATGGCAACTGTGTGAGGTATGTGTGTCAGCATGCTAAATACCGGCCGTGTTGATCGGCCTCGCGGGGGGGGGGGGGGGGGNGGGGGGGGGGGGGGGGGGGGGGGGGGGGGGGGGGGGGGGGGGGGGGGGGGGGGGGGGGGGGGGGGGGGGGGGGGGGGCTCTTAACCTCCCTCCCCCCCCAGCGTTCTCCCTGAAAGGCTGCGCTCGGCTTCATTTCCATCCCATTTTGTTCCTCTGCTGCTCCTCTCCTTTTCTTCCCCCACTTATTTCTAACAATTTTTGCATATCGTCCCACAATCCTCGGCTCTCTGCTCCGCACGCGAACTCCTCCGAAAAACGCCACATTGTCAAACCCGCTGGGCTGTTGTGCGCCATTCGAACCGCCCGCTTTATACCTGCTCGGACGCTCCGTGCTAGGCTGGGTGTTAAAACGCCTATCGAGGGCGATGATGCTTGACGGATATCTACAGCCTGCAGCCAACCCCTGAACCCCTGGCCCCCAACCCTTGACCTTGGCCTGCCTTTCTGTGGTAAAATCCACAATGAGTCAGACAGAAGGGTCAGATGCAGGGATTTATGAATTGCGTGAGTTATATTAAGGTGTCGTCTTTACTGCGTGAGATTTGTCTGGGTGCTCTGGTTTCCTCCCACAGTTCAAAGACATGTTCCGAGTCAGCTGATGGCTCTAAACTGCCCATAGTTTGTTCTTGAAGTAATGTGTGAGACATCCTGCTATCTCATCCAGGGTGTACCTTACCTCACCTCTTTGCTTCTGAGATGGACTCTGGACCATCACGATCCTGTACTGAAGAAGCAGTAATTGACAGATGGTTGGATGGATGGACGGACAGACGGACGGACGGATCGATGTCTCCTTTCGATCGAATTTCCAAAGGCAGCCTTAAGAATCTGTGCTAAGGTAGATTGCAACCATGTAAACTTGAGGAGATCACAATGTTTACTAGACTAGAGGGCAGGAGCAGATACTGAATACGCTCCTTGGACGCCGGGTTCTGAGTCTGACGCCTGAGTTCATAAGGCCATCGATAGGCCTCATTTCCAGTCGTCTACCTTAACTTTTAGTTCCATCCTTTATGACTGGGGTCACGATGTTATTAAAAAAATGAAAAGCCTGAGTACTGGGTGTCTAAATGGCAGCAGAACAAGGTTGTGATTGTCACCTCAGAAACACGAGACCGTGGCTTCGCAAAAAAAACCCACTTTTTTGGCAAATACACGAGGATTTTTCAGTTACAGATGCTCTACATTACGGTATGTTAGAAGACAGCTGAATGCCGTATTGCATAACGTGGTTTTATATTTCCTGTTCGCTCCATACATGGGAACTGGAATTCCATCCTTGCACTTAATAAAGGACAACGTAATTACACGGTTCTTCAGGAACTGTGGGAAAATAAAACGCCAACTGATTCTGACTGACTTTGTGTCGTCCGTGCTGCCGAGGCTTCGGTCCAAGAATGAACCGCTTAAAATTTTGCCTATTTTTAAATGGGGCGACTCGGGTTCTGTTTCTCGCTCCAGGCCATCGCAAGAAGGACGTCGGTAAAGCGTTGGTTGCAGATCCAGGTCCTCAACCGCAACGGCCTCTTCTGACCACAGACGTCTTGAGATTGACCGGGATCGTTCGAGCCAGGGGATTCAGTAACAAGTATCTAACACCGACTTGGAGCTTCCACTGTGACATCGGCACAGTAAGGACAACCCTGGGTCTCGGTTGCCCTCCGCAAGCACGTCCGAGGGTCCGTCCCATCCGCTGCAGCAGCTCCTTGTTCCCAGATCCGGTTTCAGACGGGGATCCGATCACCCTCCCTCGCCGCGGTCATTAAAACGTTATAGCCAGAAGGATGAGAAAGGAGTTAAAGCCCACAGCCAGAGGAGCACCTTTCACACGGTCAGAGACACCGCAGTCACAACACAACACGTGTGGCGAAACCAGGAGACGTCCGGCCACTCGGGGAACAAGCTGAGCTGATGGTGAGAAGGTGAATGAATAAGACCTGCTTCCATAACAAAGGAGCATGCAGCGGTTGAGCCGCTGTATAGAACATTTCCCCATTCCATGAAGACACCTGTTGTGCAGAATAGCCAAAATAGCTAAGAATTTCGTGAGGGGAAAAAAAAACAGGCTTCAAAAAACGAACATCAACCGGGAGCTTGACGGGTCGTGTGACAGGAGAAAACCCGCCGGTTTTCCCTTCCCTTCGGAGCTTGAAAAGGGAGGGAAAGAGGGACAGGGAGAAGGTAATCGAGTTCCTCGGCCAAGACTGGGCACATTGTCCCGATCCGGTGGGAAACCTCGACTACTTCCTCCGAGAGCGATTACCAAGAAACTCAAGATGGCATATCGCCGACTCGGCACGTTTTTTTTTTCCTTCTCCTTCTTTCACACGCCAGGGATACGCGCGAACGTGACGTCGGCAGTGGAGGGGAGGAGGTTTTCGCCGGTCGAGGGTGACCGGGTCCGTCGGCCTCGAGCTGCTTTTTCACGCGGCACGCAGACCCACGCGGCCTCTGACTGTAAGGAGTCACCCAGATCCGAGAAGTAAAACGACTGTCCCGTCCTCTCCGAGTCACCTTTTCAGAGAAAACGCTTCCAAAATTTCAAACAACCCTTCTGCCCTCATCCGGATGGACACGGGAGGACGAAACGCAGGTTCGCCCAGACCGTCACGCGCGGCACGCTAAACACACGGCACGAGAACACGGACAACCAGCTGAGTAGACGAACGGGTAGAAGTAGATAAATTGTGGACTTATGGATAAATGACTAGTATGGTAACAATAAAGGGTGGCTGGGGGTCAGCGGAGGTGATGGTCCGGACTTCAGCGGCCCGACGGCCTGCGGAAAAAAGCCGCTCCTGAGCCTGGCAGCGTCTAAAAAATTATTTCTCCGGATAAATTTCATTTGTATTATTCTTTTAGTTAAAGCGTTAAAAACAAGGCTCCTTCGAGGAGTTTCTTTTGCCACTCAAAAACCGGTTTCTTTCCCGGAGGGTCGGCGAGACGGCCGCCACCTGTTGCGGCCCGGCACACGCTACTGCCATCTAGGGGCGGCTCGAGTCGCGCGGTCGCGGTGGAAGCGGGCTCAGCTCCGGCCCACGTGACCGACCGGGTCCTTTCAGCTAACCGCGCGGCTGTGCGGACAGCTGCCGCGAGTTCTCCAAATACCAATATTGATACATCAATAAAATTACTTTACCCCCTTACCGCCACCCACAGAGACACACACAAACACACACACTCCTTGAGTGTTTTTCCCCTCTCTGGCCCTCAAGCCCCAGGCTTTTCTTTCTTGTTCTCTTCACCTGTATGCAAATGAACGGCTCTGGGATTCATTAATCTGGGAGGGGTGACGGCGGGGGGGGGGGTGTTATTGGGGTTTTGCCTTCCAGAAAACACATTGTACTTTGATCACAAGTTAATTTTTACTGGAAACCGGGCTGATCTGAAGGACGTTTGTTAAAGAGCCCTTTCTTTCGCCTGCCAGGCGAGGCACTTTGAACCGCGGCTTTCGCCCAGCGTTCCCAGATCCGGCGGCTGGGGGGGGGGGGGGGGCCCCTTGCTGTTTCTCCTCTGTGGAAGTAGCAGAACGTAGAATAAAACCGCGTCGACTTTTCGGCGCGTTCTTTCCGTGTCGTCTTGTTGTCGGCGGCACGACAGCTGTGCCTCCCTGGGTTTTGAAGCCACTGACGTCGGGGGCACCTGTTGCCTGGATGTCCGTCATACGGCGTGGGGGGGGGTGTTTTAAATGTGACTCTGGTGTAAGGTGTGGGCTCCGGTGCGGCCGTTACCGTGTTCGCCAACACCCATAATACCTGCATTTGAGCCAAGGGGGAACATGGGAGGTCTGTTCTTATCCTCACACCTTGTCAAAGAGTCAACAGGCAGGGCAGGCTGGGCCGGGCGATACAGCTCCACCTGGCCGACAGGTGTACGGGTGGGAGGGGGACGGGCTGCGGAGGTGAGCGGGCGTCACGGTAAAAAGGAGCGGTCTTGGGGAACAGGTGGGGCTCCTTCTGCGTGGGGTGGCCGGGCGCGGAGATCGGATTACCTGCACGCAGAGAGGTGCCGGGAGACGGGGACCGCGTAATTACGGCCCCCGGCCGGGCCGGGCCGGGGCGATGAGACGGCGGACCGGCTTACAGACAGGCTGCTCTTTCTCTGGGTGCCTTCTGTCGGGAAAGCTGCCTTCACCTGAAAGGTGCATTGTGGCGACCGCAACACCTTCCCTCGTCCGGCTGCTCCCAACCGGGCCCCTCCCTCCCGTCCGCCCTGTCCCACTTTCAAAGTCGGGGACAATTGTTTGCTTTTACTCGGCGGTCCTGCGTCCTCGGCGGCCCTCTAATTATCCGGAAATCAAACCCCGATATTCGGAAGGTGAAACCCGAGCCCTGAGGATCTGGAGAGGCAGAGGAGCAGCTCAGAGGACAAGGCCCGGTTTATATATGTTACCCTTCATTTACCTGAACCTTTCGTTCAAAAGCTAAGCTGCTTGAGGTGATTTAGCCATTTATAGGGTGCAGGTTTGTTTTTTTTTTTTTTAAAGGAAGACACACATCCCCCCCCCGCCCCCCGCCGCCCCCCGACACGTTAAAACTAAAGAAAATTGTTCATTCCAGCTGTGACAGTGAATGTGCTGCTCTGACATCAGTTGTTTGCATGTTGCCCGAGGCGGGGGGGGGGGGGGGAAATAAAAGTGGTTTNCCCGGCTAATTTGTTAAGATTAAAGGGGCCGGGGGGGGGGGGGGGGGGGGGAATTAAACTGGTTTTCTCTGGTAAAATCTCAGACCGGAGGATAAGATCACAACCACAAAACAGAGGGAAAAGAGGGCAGCAGGTGGGGTTTAGGAAGTAAATTGCAAAATGAGCAAAAAGGCCCCAGTTAAGTGAGAAATGAGAAGTAAAAACAATACAATAAACTGTCAGTGACTTCCTGTGAAATGTGAGTAAAACATATGGATGGGATATTGATGCTGGGGGGGGGGAGTCCTGTCATATCCACCCAACTCCGGTGCAGTCACCTGCCGGGGGGTCAGAGGTCCTGTGAGGTGGAGAGAACTGCTGTGAAACACTCAGACTTACACCTCGATTTGCACCTTGTCGAGCTCCTGTATTGTGGGGGGGTGGGGGGGGTGACCTGCGGGATGCCAGTGTTCCAGCCGCCCCCCCACGTACACTGAGCAGAGTTAGAGGAACAGCCAGCTGCAGAGTAAAGCACACCTGGGGGGGGCACTGCCAGGCCCGGTGCCAAGGACGACAGGACAGCTGCGCTCCAGCAGAGCCGGATTTTGGCGGATACGCTGGCAGACAGGTGAGGTTGCTGGGGGTGGGATGCTCAGGTATGTCAGGCAAACCACCTGTGGACCAGACCTTCTCTGTGCTGTTAAACAGTGACAGCAAATAGAACTGAGGTTCAGGCTTTGAGAAAAAAGGTTTTAAAACCAACAGGTGTGTTTCTGTCTTACAAGGACATATTAACTGAAACATTTAACAGACACCACAGTGGTTCCAGAGAGAGACACACGGACACAGAGAGAGACAGACAGACAGATGTACAGAGAGACAGACAGAGAGGAACAGACAGACAGACAGAAGGACAGACAGAGGGACAGAAAGAGACAGACAGACAGAGAGAGAGAGAGAGAGACAGATAGACAGAGGGGCAGGCAGACAGAGAGGGACAGGGAGACGGAAAGAGACAGATAGACAGACAGACAGAGAGACAGAGACACAGAGAGAAAAGTTAAAACTAAGTTTCAGCTGAACTGCCAGCAGGAGATCGGCGCCCCGCCGAGTCAGTGGGCTCCACCGGGACACACCGACAGCCCATCCCGCAGCAGTGTTTGTTTGTCCCGTCGTCTTGGTGATACACTCCCCACCCCGACCGTCCGGCAGTCACGGTTCCGCAGGTGAAAAAGCGCCACGGTCCCCCGCCCTCCGCTCCACTCCTCAGCCAGCAGACAGGTGGGTATGTGATCCAGAGCGGTTATGGGGAATCCCTCCTCCGGGGAACCTGAACCCAGTTAGAGGAAAATGAAATGAAAAATAACCGTCCAGCCGACCCAACCAGGTCAGTCAAAACAATGAACCCGGGGACTTCATTTTATGTACACTTTAGGACCCACTGTGAAACAGGAGGAGTTTTAATGAAAAGATGGATGTTCAATGTCACGCAGTAATAATATTATTATTATTATTATTATTATTATTATTATTATTATTATTATTAATAATACATCTCAAATGACCAAAAAACACATTTCTTTCCACTCAGTACCAGCAGTGAAGCTACAGGGCAACTTCTGGTGCCAGTGATTTTACACACAAGGTGAGATGTTGCTGTTCTTTGCTCTTTACTTCACCTCGATCTGTTCTTGACTGTGACCCAGGATACAAGTTGCCACGCAGCCCCCTCCACCCCACCCCACACGCCCCCCAGCAGTTGCTACTGCATCTGTAAGCATCCTTATCGAGCCCTCAGTGTCGCTACTGAAAACATTTTGCGTTTAGTGCGTGTGACACAGTACAGGAGGTACGTTAAGTACATAAATAAATGAATCACGAGTCATAAAAAAAGAGCAATAATTCTGGAGGAGGAAAAAAAAACACACATAATGCAAGACGTGAGCAGCTGCCACACAATCTGTTTACTATACAGTCGGTGTCAGTAATACAAACACCGCGCCGCCGCCGTGTTCTTCCAGCTCATCGGAAAAGTCGCTTAAAATACAAATATTATTTCATATTTGATCAGATGGCTGTTTGCCGATGACAAGGAAAAGCGCGGACGGCCGCCTGTTTATATCGCAACAGAGGCGTGTCTGTTTTCAGTCATTTTCAGGAGACCCTGCATTTCAACATCTGGGAAATTCTTGCAATAAGTAAAAAAAAAAATTAAAACGACCCTAAAATGAATGTCAATGCGATATTTAAATTACACGTGCATATTAATTTAAAGGGACCCAGAAGGTTGTGTGCGGAAATGTGCAGGGCCGTGCAAAAGTATTCAACCCCCGTGAAAGTTATCGGTTTTGCCTCCGATTTAAATTGTACCGACAAGTGTTTTTTTAAACGTTTTTCCGGTCAGTATTTTTATCGGTGAAATAAGTGTCCCAGTCAAAGTCCTGACTTCCATCCCACGGAGAATCTGCGGCCCCATCTGAAAACTGCCAACCGCGAGCGTCCCCCAAACCGGCCCGAACAACCCGGTGCCGATTTGCCGAGACAAACGGGGAAAAAAATACCCCTCGAACGGTGTGCGGAGCTGGTACACATTTACCCCCAAAAGATTTGAAGCAGTTTTTGCAGCAAATGGTACCTCTGCCAAATATTAATGTGTGGGGTTTGAATACTTATGCAAGTGGCACATTTCAGCCCTTTAAAACACCTGCAAAGAAATAATTTTTTTTGTCTCTATCAGCTTAGAGCGCACGAGTTCACGTTAAAAATACCGGTTGGAAAAATACATGGAAGAATATTCTGTAAGCCAGGCAACGTCGATCACGTTCTCAACAGCGTGTTAAGTGGCTGTGTTTGGAGAGGAATGTCGGCGTATCTGAACAGATCGAAATATCAATAATGTGTCGGAATGAATGTCAGGTGTTTAGATTCATCGTGAGCAGAAAAAAAAAACCCAACAAAAAGAAACAGTGAGCCGACGTTTCAGGTGCATATGATAAAAATGTGAGATAAAAACAGTGGACGTCAGGAGGAAGGGGAATTTCGCACAGGAGCGTGCGGTGGAGACGTGTCACTGGGGGAGGTGCAGGTGGGGGTGCTGGTGGAGTCTGTCCAGGAGTTCCTCCTCTGTGGGCTCTTCCATGTCTCGCCTAGGCGGTGGTGGGACAGAGGTGGGGGGGGGGGTCACACGTGGTGAACACAGCAGGGCTGAGAACGTGTGGGGTGGGAGTGGGGTGAGGGTCATACCCGAACACGAGCTGCACGGAGCTCTCGTATCTGATCCTCTCCACGTCCGTCACCGAGCAGCCCTGACTCCGGTCCCATTTGTAGGTGAAGTTCTGTGATGGCACCAATGGTGAGACATCACCGATTCCTCAACAGAGAACCACACCGCCTCCGAGGAACCTGTGTGTGTGTGTGTGTGTGTGTGTGTGTGTGTGTGTGGCTGCAGCCGTACCTCGAGGATCAGTGCCACAAACATATTCACCCACATGACGGACGAGATCAGCCACCAGGAGACGAAATAGACCTTGGACCACCTAGAGGGGGCAGCACACAGGTCTGGTATTATTCATCCATTCGCATTTAGAAATGACCCCCCAGGGACCATAACTCCCCAGAGGAAGACAAAACACTAGTCGAATTTCTGGGCAAATCAAAAGTCATCCTAGAAGAAGACTCAAGCGCCACATGAAGGACAATTTTTGAATATATTTTACTGCACTGGTTACTCTGCAGTCTGAATATGTATCTTTGCTCCTTTTAATGGTCTCGTGTCCTTCAGTTGCGGTGCAGTAATTCAAACATTTTATCATTATTTATATATATAAACACACACATATATATATATGTGTGTTTAAATGCATCTATCAGAAGGGGAAGGTGATGCCGACGCTGAGGAAGATGCTGAGGAAACCTGCGGGGACCTCGGCGGGTCACTTACTCTGTGGTGTATTTGGCGTAGGCCTCCAGGAAGACCTGCCAGTTGTTGACCACCATGACGTTGTAGAGCAGCACGAGGGAAGCCTGGACACCCGGGGATGGACACATCACTGAGACGGCAGCCCCACGTCACCACCACCCTTATTCCCACATCACCGAGCTGTTCTCATTCAGAAACGTCACGCGTCGGGGCCTAAGTACGAGAGGCTGCTCTTCAGCGCTTTAAGCAAGTTGCTTACCACGCGGAGCTGCAGCAACTCGGTTCACTGCTGCCAAACTCAAACATTTTACCCTCAAGTTTACCTCCCTGTGAGCGACGAACCGTGGTGAACAGGGGATGGGCCTTTAAAGCTGGATTTGACGTAGAAAAGGGGAGGACAAGAGACGCGGCTTCCTGCAGGGATCAGTCAGCTCTTTTTCAGGCCGATTTCGTTCCACTGGGAGGAGGGCGATGTCACCCTGGACTCACCGCAAAGTCATCGAAGTTGTTAGGCCAGTAGCCAAGGTTCTCGTATGACCCGCAGTCCCACCTGGAGTTCTCCGTGCTGGTGGTGGAACAAGAAGAGCTACCATTATTATTATTATTATTATTATTATTATTATTATTATTATTTATTCAGCGAGCTGGCAAGGTCACGGCACCACACCAATGCCCCGACTGAGTAGCCGTCTTGAGAAGTGCTGCCTTAAGTTTTTCAACACACTGATGTCACTCCTGCCACGGTTCTTTATTGTGCTTTCTTATTTATAGTGTGTGATAAATACCCCTGCCAGGGGTCTCAGGAGATGAAACAAGGTCTGCTGGATCACCAGAAGGAGCCACCAGGTGCTGACTACAGGAGAACGAGACGGCGCTGCTCTCTTCCAACCTGGAAAACCCCACTTTTGCCCCACAGCCTGTGGCGATGTCCAGGTTGCTGACAGTAGCTTTGACTGTTTAGCGGGCTCTTTTCTCCAAGGTGACGTACAAGTAACCCTTAACAAAAGTGCCTTCCTCCAACAGGCACAGACAAGTTCAGCAACTCGGTCCAATATCTCCGTTTTTGGAAATGGCGAGGAGCGGCTGGCCGCTCTGTGTCACATTCAACTCACAGAGTTTTTAAACAACAAGCCAACTCTCAGTCCCAACTCATTCCAGAAGTAGGGATCCACTAGAATTACACTTTTGATGCTGGGGATACAAACGTAATGACGACGAGGTGGAAACCCACCTCATGTTTGCTGGTACTTTGATCACCCCGTGGAAGAGCCATATGCCCAAGATGGCAAAAACATAGTACACAACCTGCAGGAGAGGTTGTCTTTGGTTATGAACAAACAGGAACCACTGATATCACAAGGAGCCTTGCAGGCCTGAGACAGGATGGTGCAGGAAGATATTCTCACCAGTAAGATTCCAGCAAAGGCTCTGAGGTTCTTCACCAGGTCCATCAAAGTGCTGGCGACCAGAGCCATGAGCTGCGCAGGAGCAAAGGCCAACATGAAGAGAGACTGTAGAACTTCTGCTCTTTACACACCAGGTGGCGACAAATACACAGAGTTGACTCTGCACGGCGAGCTGCCGGTTGTCGTCGTTCGCCAGAAGTTCCCCTCGGGCTGTGGGAAACTGTCGCGATTCCAATGCCAGCACAACGCAGGCGAAGAATCGAAAGCGGAGTCAATATCTCAGCGGTCACCTTGATGTTGGGAATAATCCTGAGGAATCGGAAGACGATGAGCATGTTGGCAAGGCGCATCATCTCCCGGAGGTTGAAGAAGTCCTTCTGACCTTCCGTGCTCCTGCAAAGCACAGCACACACGACGGCTCATCTCCCGGGGTTCCTGGCACCACAGACACATCGGCTGATAACCTCATACCAGGTCACGGACACAGTTTAGCTGCGCGCCACAAATAAATATCCTGCCAAACAGATTTTTGTGTCTTGGACTTTTGCAAAAACAAGCAAAACTAGAAAATTCAACCAAAGACGCGGAAACAGATCACTTCAATTAAGACTGAGGGTTTCAGACTTTTACGATGCAGTTCGGCAGTTTGCAATGATTTCCTCGAGTACTACGTTGCTTTATACACCTCATTCTGCGGCCAAGCTTTTAAGGTGCAAGCTGGAAACTTTGACGTAAACAGATCGTTTTTCCTTGGTCACGACAGACATATTTACCGTGTTATACTGTGCGCAGCCAGTGTAACCAGTCACACAGAGGAGACCACCTACCACTTTGAAAATCCGTGTTTGGCAATGATGCAAAGCTGAAGAGCCTTTAGGGGAAAAAAAGAGGAGGGAGATGGTTACACGTAATGGGCAAAACAAACAAGCAAGGAAATACGCTGAATAAATCTGTTCAAATTCTTTGCAAAAGAAGCTCTCGGTCACATGAATATGTGGTTCTGTTTAGGGTTTTTAACATCATTTCCATACCGCCTTTATTTACCGGATCCTACGGTTAAATTAGTCGCTTATTGGGTTGATGTAACCTATATTATGCATTTGGATTTAGTTTTATTTCGTTTGGTAGCTGGCACCCCCAGCAGGGGTAGGCAACCGCCGGTCCCCGGACCCCCGGAGGTCTATTTTTGCCGTCGGGAGATTTTTGTTTTCTTCTCCTCAGCTGCTGGCTGGTTCACCGTACAGTTCGCTGAACCGCTTCCCTTAGAAACTGAACCCCTGTATCATATCGTTGCGGTTCTTTCACTCTTTGCGATTCTGCTCAGGATTCCGGGGTGAGAAGAAAGCGACACAACTGAACTGAAACGAGCTGCGTTTCATTCTCCGAAACGGTGACCTTAGATCTGAGTCATAAATGACAGTTACGTCCCCCCCCACGTTTTTTTCACACCGCAAGGTGCACAGCTTAGAATTTCCCGCAACGCCTTATAGGCGGTCGTGCGAATAGGTTTGCTAAACGGCACAACAAGGGCTGCACCCTTGGAACATCTACTGCATCTGATAGTAAAAACAAAGAGCGTGAAGAGCTACTGCGGTCCTGCCACACGTTCCTCCCGGTGAAGCCGCGAGCGAGTGTTTGTTCCCCCATCGCTGCCCGCTGCCAGCTGCATGGCCATAAGTGGAGAAGCTCTAAAATGACCTGGCCCATAACCAAGGATATGCCACAAACATATTTCAACACAATCCTCCCACGCCGGTCTTTCAATGAGCATCTTGGCCGTTAAAGTTTGCATTAATTGCGCCGTATGTCTGCACTTTTTATAACTGTATTTACTGTTAAGTGCCCAGAGGCCGCTTCCTGGGAAGGGTGCTATAAAACAGAAGGTATAAATTGAGCAGAAGCGGATTCTACGTTGCAGAACGAGCAAAAAGGAACGAGCGCCCACCAGGAGCGAGAGCGTGAGAAAGCCGTCGAACACGTCGCTCCTGTAAGACAGGTATCGTCTGAAGCCGAGCGCCAGCATCTTCAGCAGCATCTCCACCACGTAGAACGTAACGAAGAAAACGTTGATGGCCTTCGGGGAGAGACACGAAGATGAGCCGCGTTCTGACAAAAGGTGATCTGTGTGCTTCCTGCACTGCGATAACACCAAAGATGGGCCAGAAGAGTTCCGGCAACTGCAGTTCTGAAACACAACAATACTGATGCACCCTCTGACTTCCAGTGATCCCTTTTCTTTACCAGCAGATTGTACTCTTCCCTTTCTGAGATGGACTCAATCGACAGCACTGTCTGCAAGACATTGAGAATAAAAATTCAGCAAAACATGCAACTGGAAAGTATAAATAGCGTTTATAGAGACATTGACTCTAATGAACAAAACCAACAGTGTTTTGTAAATCACTGCCTTGAACCTCATACATTACATCTGCTTTCTTCTTCGCCACATTTTAAAATGAGTATTTTCCTGTTAGCACATTTCAAATAGCCGGGGGTCGTCTAACAAGGAGGCGGCAGCGCTTTCCTAACAAAAATGTAATACAAGTGGTAAAGAGGGTTCGTAGGTAGACTACCTCACGTCTCCTGTCAGCTCATTTGCATTTCCGTTCCTTTCCATCCGATATTGAAGGAAATGTGGGCTTTGACACCACAAAAGCAGCGTGATTTAGACAAAATGTCTGACTGATATTCCAAGGCAGACAGTTTTGTTTGCTTACGTGATCTTGAAAGGTACAGTACTGTGCAAAAGTCTTAGGCCCCTGTGGGAAAAACGCTATAAAGTGAGGATGGTTCCAGAAATGATGCCATGAATACTTATGAATCAATAAACCTTCTAAAAAGTGCAGTAGACAAAAAAACCTCAGTCAGATCAATATTTGGTGGGACCACCCTTTGCCTTTAAAACACCATCGATTCTCTTATGCAAACTCGCATGCAGTTTAAGGTAGAGGTTGGTAGGTTCTTCCAAACATTTTGAGGAACTGGCCACAGTTCTTCTGCAGACTTTGACTGTCTCTGCATGTCCTCCCAGACTGACTTGATCGTGTTGAGATGAGGGCTCTGTGGGGACCATAGCATCTGTTGCTGAAAATAGTTGTGTATGACTGAGATTGGGTGTTTGAGGTCATTCTCAGGCTGCACAATGAATTTGGGACCAACCAGAAACCCCCCTGATGGTAGATCAGAATCTACCTGTACTTCTCAACAGACACTTTTGCACAGTACTGTATAATCGATGGTGGCCAAGTAACAAGACACAGCTGGAGGGGGGGCGGGGGCCAAGTCAGGCGACTCACGCAAATGCAGATGATGTTGGCCACCGCCATGACGTTCCCCACCATCGTGAAGCAGTAATGGCTCATGAGGAACTGCAGGGTCTGCATGAACCGGGAGCTGTATTCTGGCATCGGGGGATGCTGCGATAAGAACGGCAAACGTTACCAGGATACCTAGGAAGTCATTCGAGCCCCGTGACCAAACATGCTGAACCTTTGAAAAGCATGGAAGGTCCTCTGTAAGGCGCATTATCACTTAAGACTGTAACACAGGTAGTTTGGGAGATACACTTAAAAAAACGAATGTCCTCTACAGAGGACAAAATTGGTGGCTCCATATATGGAGGATATTGCAGATATTTAGCTGCACTGCTGTCTCATCCTCACAAAATCTAAAGCTAAAACATTCCTTTACTCAACTGGTTGAGTAATTTACACAGTGGTTGGAGAGGGGAGTGAGATACTTTGGAAGTGTGTGTGTGTGTGTGTGTGTGTGTGTGTGTGTGTGTGTGTGTGTGTGTGTGTGACTGCCAGGCGTGGAGGACAGGAGCACCTCTTTGATCCTGTCCTTCTCCAGCTCTTCAAAAAGCTTCAGGAAAGCCTGGCCCTCCACATAGCCCTCTGTTACCTTGCAGGCCTCCTGGCGGGGAGAGTGGGGACGAATTCAGGAGGACGTCGGGCAGGTGAGATGAACCCCCGTGGCGACACTCACCGCCATGATGGCCTCTTTGTGATGCGAGTTCATCTGCACCTGCCGCACCACCCGGAGGACCGTGTCCAGCCGTATCCGTCCGCTGGCGAAGAGGAGCGAGGGAGGACAGGGCAGGAAGGACACAACAACAAACTTTTCTAAATTTATCCCCCATTTTGAGGCCACTGGTAAAAAATCGGCAACAGATATTTACTTAAAATTTGTATTTTCACCATTTTGCTTCAAACGCAACGTGAGAACCAAACCTACAGCAATTCCCTGAGTAACAGTAGGTCCTACAGTGCTGTTTTGCGACAGCGCTCCCTTATTTTAACCGTCTGAGTAATTTATCATCATAATTCACTGTATTTTATTTTATTTACAAAAAATATTTCCCACTTCCAAACAGAGACAGTGGAAAACAGGGTCCGTGCAAATGATCCCAGCAAACAATGAATGTGAGATGAGCAGCATTAGTGACCGAGCTAAAGGCCACAGCTTACGTACACGTGGTGTTGCTTGACCTGGACCTGATCCTGAACTTGATCCTTCTCCTGGTCCTGGACCCGGACCTGATCCTGATCCTGGACTTGGATCCTGTCCCTGCAACAGAGGACAGCGAAAGCAGCCCGGATCCCGAGACGTCTTCTCATTATGGACGACTGGATGGACTTCTGCAGATGGAGAAGCAGACACACGAGGATCTTTCACGTCGCAGCAAAAGAGTTGTCCATCCATAGTGATTTCTTGTCTGGAAACCAGAATTCTTGCCATGGATAAGCTTGTATATTTTATTTGACTTTAAAGCTCAAATAACTCACGAGCAGATATCCCCTGAACTGGTTGTAGATGATTGCAGTTATAAGGTTCATCATCAAGTAGGTCCCTAAAGGGAGGAGAAAATGAGAAATACATTCAGAAATCCGTGTCTCGGGAAGCACCAATACGTTGGAAAGCATTGAACACTGTGAGCCACGCAGTGAAGTGACTCAGTAGCGTGTTTGAACTCTACCTACCCACGACGCTAAAGAGGACAAAGAAAATGGAGTAGAGCCGGTTTAACGTATAGGCTGGAATCATCACTGGTCACAGGAGAGAGGAAACACAGGTTAAAGCCAACATGGCCAGCAGTGAAGTTCATTTCAAACAAACCGTTTCTTACATACATATAATCCTCTGTTCATTTTTATTTTCATCCACGAGCAGACAGATGGACAGATAGATAGACGAGGGGTACATGTAGACCTTCAAAGAAAATGGTTGAGGCCTCATGAGATCCATACCATCAGGGTTGTTCGCAGTGGTGAGAAGCACAAGCAGTGACGACAGGGAAACGGTTAAGTTTCTGAAGTAAGTCTCCCACTCGCCGTTCTCCTCCGGCTTCTGCATGACGGATTGAAAACGTTCCTCCTTCAGACCAACCTGGGAGGACTGCAAGGCTGCACAGTGCGCAGTTCGTACAAATCCTCCGGAATTTAAGCCGATTAGTTCTTTCTCAAATTCGGAGTTTAACTTTGAAAAGGTGCTCAAGTAAGTAACAGTAGAGAATTACAAAAATGAGTCAACATTACATTCTGAAATTCCTCCTAACATTCAATATGACCTTATTTTAAACAGCTGACATGAAAAGGAGAGTTTTATTTTGCAGACGATGAAGCTGCTGCTACAGTTTATGTATTTTCCTGTTCAGTTTGTTCATGATGAATGTAGTTCTTGGTTTGGATTTGGCAGATTGTAAATTACTGCCCGCAAACAGTAAAACCTCTGAAACACTGTGGAGGACTCAAACCAAGAGGCCTCTGAGCATCACAGCACCTCTCTCTTGGCGAACAGCAACATGCCAAACATGGTGAAGAAGCACACGTGGAGAGCCAGGAGCAGGATGACGCTGCGGAGCAGAGCAGACGCACAGCAACTCTTCAGCATAGCATCGCACTCAGTTCAACACACCATCACACACTCGCTCAGTTCCCTCCATCACACCATCACACACTCCCTCAGTTCCCTCCATCACACACTCCCTCAGTTCCCTCCATCACACCATCACACACTCCCTCAGTTCCTTCAACACACCATCACACACTCGCTCAGTTCCCTCCATCACACCATCACACACTCCCTCAGTTCCCTCCATCACACCATCACACACTCCCTCAGTTCCTTCAACACACCATCACACACTCCCTCAGTTCTCTGCCTCAGTTCCTTCCATCACACACTGTCTTAGTTGCCTTCAACACAACAAACCAAGGATTTAAGGATGAAAAACAATAGCAGCCTTAAAAAAAACACACTCATGATGTTTTTTAACTTATAATAAATGTTACTTACTGATCATACTGTTTATGTAAAGAGATTGAGCTTCAAAGGTCACCAGCATCTTATTCTTCTACTATAAACAATCCAGCATCTTTTTCATTCTTTTCTAATGAAAAGATGTTCAATAACTATAAAAAACGCAGGAAATGTTACCTTGCAATTTCTGGTAACGTTCTTCGGATGCTTTTCAAGGTTTTCTTCATTAGGGAGGAATTTTGGAGAAGGAAAAATGGGCGAAACACTCTTCTGACCCTTAAACTCTGCAGTGTTGGTCACAGAGAGACACAGAACCAACGGCAGGCAGGTCAACACTGTCGGCCCGAGTGACCGTGTAAAACTCTGAATCGTCCTTATTCGTTCCAACCTGTCCCTACATGAAGCGGCGGAGCAGGGAGGCTTCTTGAGGACTTACCTCATCGCACATCATGCTGACTGACAAGAGCAAATCGATGACCGACCCGGAGACGACCACAACATAAGCCACGAGCCATTTGTTCTTCCTGAACTCCTCCCAGCCAATAAGGTAACCCTGTCGACAGGCGGGGGCGGGATAACAGCAATTTTACATGAAATAAATCCTTTCGGAACCCTGCAAATATGCTCAAGATTCGCTTTGTCCTTCTGCCTTATACTGATGGACAAGCTATCTGCTTGATGTGTGTAGGAAGTAAGACAAACTGCACTAATATAAAAATTTCCCCTCCGTTCCGGGATACGTCTACGCAAATGCTCATGGGTAATATTTTCTGGTTATTAATGCTTTGAAGTATGGTATTAAGCCTCTTTTTTATTTATCTGGCATAAAGCTGCAGCAATAAGATGACTCTGGCACCTTTACTGCAAGATCAAGGGCGAAGAGCAGAAGGCCGACCATCTCGACGCCCTCGGTCGCACCACAGGGGGGCTCCCACGGGCGCAGCCGGCGGTGCGGGTCCGACGACAGCGACAGCGACGAGGGCTTTTCCACGAACGCCAGGCCGAGGATGACGCCGATGACCGCGACCAACGTCCTTGGCACACACAGAAACCAACACACACAGTCTGTCGGGGTCTCAAGCGTCTGCGGCGATGACGTCACGCGGCGTGTCGTGACATTGCAGTGTGTTCTAGCCCCAGATTGGACTTATTCACATCTAGGCATGTTATTTTGAATGATCCCAAACGTGGGGGTGTGAACTAACTTTAAAGGTTTCACTTCTGCATTCTGAAGCGCAAAATGTTCAAGGATCGAGAAGCTCGTCCTACCATTGCCAGAAGATGGAATAGTACCATCTGTAAAGACGCAGCGATCTTGAATCCACTCGGTGGTTGATGGATCGATACTGTTTAAAAAATTAATACACTTTGTTATTTCTTTCCTGTGTACGTTCTGCGAGATCGCAGGTGTTTCCCGTACCTGAATCGCATCTTCTATAAACACCACAGCTTGCTGGATGCAGAGGTCGTCTTCGTCTTATTGCAAAGAAAAAAAAATGAGAGCAATATTAACTGAAATATATTGTATATTTTTATGTTTTGAATATATTTTATACAGTACTGTGCAAAAGTCTTAGGCACCTGTGGGAAAAACGCTATAAAGCGAGGATGGTTCCAGAAATGATGTCATGAATACTTATTAATCAATAAACCTCCTAAAAAGTGCAGGAGACAAAAAAACCTCCATCAGATCAATATTTGGTGGGACCACCCTTTGCCTTTAAAACACCATCAATTCTCTTATGCAAACTTGCATGCGGTTTAAGGTAGAGGTTGGTAGGTTCTTCCAAACATTTTGAGGAACTGGCCACAGTTCTTCTGCAGACTTTGACTGTCTCTGCATGTCCTCCCAGACTGACTTGGTCATGTTGAGATGAGGGCTCTGTGGGGACCAGACCATCTGTTGCCAGATTCCTTCTTTTTGCTCAAGATAGTTGTGTATGACTGAGATTGGGGGTTTGAGGTCATTCTCAGGCTGCACAATGAATTTGGGACCAACCAGAAACCCCCCTGATGGTAGATCAGAATCTACCTGTACTTCTCAACAGACTGAAGTTGCCTATGACTTTTGCACAGCACTGTACACACATCCTAATGCCTCAGCCTGCTGCCCTCCACGTGATTTTCTGTGCAAAATGAGCAAAAACTTAATGAAAAAGGCGTCCAGATCCGGGGCTGATGGCACAGTTTAAAAACGTGAACTCAAAATTATTCATGTTTAACCAAATATCGCTTTCACGTCAGACAGGGGTGTAACTTTAATAATTAATGTTTAAAGGATTAATAATTCATAAAATGTCTTTTGTTGTGCTGTAAATTTCACAATTGCATATTTTGCAGCACAGCACCGATTGTAAACCATTTCTGCACCTTTCTGAAACACTCGTTCCTTCCTGGAACAAATTCGGTTTTTCTGACAGGAAATATCAACTCGGCTGAAATAAAAATTTGATGTCTGGGCGGCTATTTAGATTAAACACAAGCTGAAAAATCTGTCCCGGTTTATTCATTTCATTCATAACTTCAGGAAATGAAACCTCCTTTAACACCCAGTACAAAGTCAGTGCAAAACTGAAGGTGACAAGTTGGTTTGAAGTCTCATGTTCTGTTACCCACAACTGGTGGAAATGCTTCTTGCTTTCTGCTCAGAGGGTCAAATGCTGCATGTCTGCAACTGCTTATGAATTGTACGACTAAATACTTTAATGCAAATAAGAAGCAAGATGCACATTTGTAATCTCAGAACACGTCTGGAGAAGCAATGCTAGATGTTCCGTGCCTCCCATTTGCCAGCTGTTCTACGGTGTCTGTGCTGAACTTCCTTCATTCGGGGGAGAAACTGAAGGTTGGGAGACACGTGAGCTTTTCAGTAGGACGACAATGACCCAAAGGCCAAAGTGACACCGCAGAGGCTCGGAAACAAAAGGTCAAACGTCCTACAGTGACCCGGTCAACATCCTGACCTCCATCCCAGGGAAAATCTGCGGCCCCATCTGAAAACTGCCGTCTGCAAACGTCACCCAACTGGCCTGAACAACCCGGTGCCGATTTTTCAAGATAAATGGGTAAAAAATACCCCTCAAATGGTGTGCAAAGCTCATACAAATTTACCCCAAAACACTGTTTGTGCAGAAAAAGGCGGTTCAAACATGAATGTGTGGGGTTTGAATACTTATGCAACCAGCAAATTTCACTTCTGTGATATATCTGCTAAGAAATAACTTGTTTTGGCTCCAACTGTTTAGTGTTTGAAGACATGACTAGAAAAATTTGCTTAATTTGCAATCCTGGCAAAGCTGATGATCTTCCAAGGGGTGTGAATACTTGTGTGAACACTGCAACTGTGCTGTCAGGGTTTCCGCAGCATCGTTCCTGCATCAGGTGTTTCGATTTACCTCCCTCAGCGCAGCAGGAGTCCTTCCTCCCAGGTTGCCGCTGCCGTCTCTCCTTCAGACCCGAGTCTGGTGCAGAGCCGTAGGCGGCTGATCCCCTGTTTATGCTTCCAGATAGCAGAGGTTCGTTTTCCATCTTCTAAATCCCAACTCTTCTGCTGGGCTTCTAAATGAGGTGACTGTAGAGCTGAGCAATTCTGAGGTGCGTAAAACCCAGCCAGAGAAGTCGAGCAGCACGTGGAAGGCTGTGAAGACTGGAGGAGCGTTTCTCACAGGGCCACCTTCTCCTTCTGCGTCCTCTGGCCTTCAGACCTCCTAACACAGCACAGCCAAGGTTACTTTCCAGATGTCATTCATGCCAGCAACCGCACGTTTTTTTTCTTCTTCTTCTTCTCCGAATCACAAACGTTTCCCACTTTTGACACACAGTGTCGGGGTCCACTTGTGCACGCAGCACGCAACGTGTACGAACACACGAGACGTGGATGACTTGCAAGAAAATACACTTTGCAGCTGAGGCGCATTCAGAAGATGTGAGAAAAAGCTGCTGCAAAGGACATGAGAAAGGCCCACAGTGCCGTCTATGTGACACAGAAGTAGACAGAGCGCAGCAAATGTGTTAAAGTAAGAGGGTCGTTCGTGACCTCAACACCACCCACTTCCTGAGCTGGCTCTGTCTCTCCCTCTCTCTCTCTCTCTCTCTCTCTCACACACACACACACACACACACACACACACACACACACAGGATGATCAGTGTGCAAACCTCACCTCTCACACAGCATACATCCAAAAAAACCCACAAAAGTAAGAAATGACACCTTTAGAGCAGATATCAAGCAGTTTTTTTTTAATCTACTAAGATTAACTGAGTTCCAGAAACTCAAAGAGACCCCAAAAGACCACTTGTGCCGACATGACTTCTGCTCTGCGATTTCATTACTACTCTTAGTATCAAATCAGACCCCACTTAAAGTAGTTATACGTTCTTATACGTTCAATTCGATTTATCCTGTAGTCGTCTTCTCGCGAAAGATCAACAGACCTGGCAGAAGAAAAATATGAGACAAAAAGTAAGTCTTTTGAAAAACAGCCGGCTTCACATCTAAACACGGTGAGGACTGTGTGCAATAAGCCGACTGGCTTCACTAGATTCAGCGTAAAAACATCTACGAGACCCAAAATCAGCTCTGAGGGGTTTTCATCTGCACGTGAACTCAGACTTCTCCTCAACGGACAGCATGTGTCTGCAACGTGCTCTGAGTTTTTTTTTCATAACTTACCCACCTCTCTGTAACTCACACATGCACGCACACACACACACACATGAAAGAAGCATCTTTAAATAAAAGAGAAATAAGAAGGTACACAATGAGGCCCTAGTTCTTGCGGTAAAAGTGGTTAAGGCGTCATACTAAGTTAGCGGTCGTCTAACTGAGCATCATTCACTGCTGAAAGGTACAACTGTTCAGGATGGACATCCGGTCCCCGATGGACCGTCTGCATGGCTCACGTGAGACGGCAGATCCAGGCCTTCAATAAACAGCCCACTGTTCCATCACAGGAAGGAGAACAAGCGTCTTAAACAGGACACCAGAGAGAGTGTGACTTTCATTTAGTGCCATTTGCAGGAGCTGCACTGGGCCAGTTTGACTCGGGGACATAATAAAGTCGGCTCTCTGCAGACAGGGACTGAGAGTCCCAGGACAGACTCAGGGTTCCATCAAGGCCCACGATGAGCGTAAAACAAATGCAGAATATTATTCAGCATCACTGTCATACCAGTGATTTATATAAAATATACAGTGAACGACCAATGGAAATTCTGCAAACTCACTACATACCGTTGTTAGAAACCAGCTTTTTTGCTCACACTTTTGTGCAAAATGACCTACCGTGTTTCTCCTACGTACGCAAACAGTATTTTCCCGGAGCGAGAACCTTGACCGAGGGCTCGGGCGGAAGCCAAGAGAGAAGACGGAGGGACAAAGTGGTTCAGCAGCTACACTCAACCCAAAACCTGCTCCATGGCCGGATAAACCGTTTGAGGAAAAAGTCACACAGCGTATTATTATAAAACCTCTCCCATCAGTTTTCCGGCACTTTTTCCAGGAAAAGCCCAGGTTTGAGCTTCGCTGTATCGTTCTGCGCTAATGCAGACACACAAGAGAAAAGGGGATGTAGTTTCTCCTGGACCACAGACAGCAACGTGCTAAACCCACAGCACGATGACACGACAACACAAAGTGAATAGATAAGTAATAAAAAGTGAGAAATAAAGAAATATGGTGAGATAAGCGGATTAGTGTAAATAGTCAGTAGTGATGGTGCGGGGGGGGTGGGGGGGGTGCTCAGAAAATTCAGCAGCCTGTGAGAAAAATTTCATCCTGAGCCTCTCGGCGTTGGTCCGCAAGCTGGAGTGGTGTATTCCAGATGTGTGTTTTGAGAGGGTGATGGTGTGAGCTCTAGTGATACACCGCTTGTTGTAGGCGGTCTGGATGGTGGACAGTGAGGTCCTGGTGATGGACTTCCAAACCGAGAGCCACGGTTAGAGCTTGCTGCCAGAACCGCTGACCTCCTGTTTCTTGTGCTACGCTGTAGCAGCATCACTTCAACCTTTATCAGACCCAACAGGCCAAATTTATAATTTCATAAACGCTGATAAACAATGTCTTTCCAGCAGGCAATTGAAGTGATGAGATTGATTTTGTGTGCAGGAATTAGTGAGTAGCTCTAAAGAGGGGAACTATATTTAACTGGCGCTCCAGGTTTAAGGACCTTTTACCGCCGCGTGGCGTGAAGCCACCATCGCTGGGGGTCACCCGGGGGCCATGTTAGTCTACGGGTCGCCGAATGAGCTGCCCACATCCAACCCGGGTTCAGAAAGAAGGGTGTGGAACGGATCCTAGATCCCGAGTCCTGCAGGGCAGCAGTAAGTGGCCCCTGTCCTTGCAATCCACAGGACGCCGAGGCTGGGGCTCCAGCCGCCAGCGAGGATTCGATCGCACACAATTAAGCAGGTAATTGATTTTTTTTTTTTGTCCTCAAAACATGCAACAAATCGACTTTCGCCAAAGTGGTGAAAATTAACTTATCGTACCAAATAAGGCAGAGGCTGGAAGAAAAGGCCTGCACACCCTTGTTGGCTTCAGCAGACCTTCAACAGCGTTTCCAGAAACTGCAAACATTTTCCATTCTCACTGAATGTTTGATCGCAAACACGAGCGGGAAGGAGGAAAACGTAGCATTAGCTTAAGAAAGTAACGTGAATCACCAATGTTGTTGTTCTGCTGTTGTTCAAATTCAAACCCCAACGGGGACCGGAGTCAGAGCAACAACCGAGATGAAGGACCCACAAACACCAGTGAACAAAAGATACATTTATTTAAAGCAGTTTGACCCCAGTATAGAAAAATATGACCGATTTAAGCCAAAAATTAAAGAGTCATTTTCCAGGCCATTGGGATGCGAACTGCAGTACCGCCAAGGCCCAGTTTCACAACAGCAAAGGCACTAACACTGAACACCCCCCAAAGACACGACTTACATCTTCAGAGAAACACAGAAGGACGGCTTTTTCCGGCCTGAACCGGTCTCTTCAAAACAATTCCTAAATGTGAAGCCTTTTTTCCTCGATACCTTTTACATGAAGTGCATTCATCCCCACCCACAGATATGTGTTCCCTTTTATGTAAACAGCTTGTTTTTTCATACACACTGGCTCCTCGCTCTGGTTCAAATTTTGGGAGACGACGCATCTTTTCTTGTTTATCGATGTGACTAACTGCATTTTCTGCATCTGTTTTCGAAAATGTCAGCTTGTTGGGGAGCAAATGCATCCTCTACTTAGACAGCCAAGCAGAAGAGTGTGTTTCTGCATTAATGCAACTCATTTCTCCAGTGTTTACAGCCCAGGGTGGTCCTGCGCGTCGGTGAGCGATAGCAAGACGACCGACGGTTTCTGGAACGACTTGAGCAGGACGTTGGGAGACGACACATTTTGGGAAATTTTAAAACGGTTTTGATGTGGCTCGATGTTGGCACTTTTTTTTTTTTAAGTGAATAAACCTTCATCTCTGCATTATTATACGTTTATCATCAAAGGTTTAGTAAAGTGATCCCGCCGTTATGAAGAAAGCAAATGAACACTTCGATCCCGAATTGTGTTCGCAAGCTGAGGCGCCAGTGCACTTCATGTGCGTTTTGCGACGGACAAATTTAATGGTTCGGCCGATTTACAGATATAAAGACTGGCACAGAGTCTTTTTTTGCACTATTTTCTTGACTTTGGGAAATAATTCTGTACATTTCATACCTTCCAGAAATGTGCCAAGATCACTGACATTTCTTCTGAAACCACTGCTGGAAGTCGGTGGGTGTTCAGCTAGCACTGGCATTTCCCATAATCCCCCACTGCTCTTTTCTGCCCCCCGTTGACCACATTCTCCCAGTAAAACAGGGCAACTGTAGTACATGGACATTATTCATAACCCTCACAGCTACATTTCATTACCCAGAATGCACTAAGTTACCCTGCAGGTCGCCTCACGCTGCTTTCCCGCTGTTTGTTCATAATATATAAACGAAATATACTGTGAACATCAGCGATATCTCCTAGGATCTTTATTTCGCAATAGAAATTGAAAATTTAATACTTAATTCGGTATTGCACCAACATCCCCCCACGACCGACATCAAGTGTTCCGTGACGCTTCTCGGGGTGTTATGAATCGGTAAATTCGGGAAAGGCCTTTTCGTTTGTGCTTTTCAACGGAACATTCGGTGCAGTCGTGGCGCACAAACCGCGCAGTTCTCTGAAAGAGATGGAAACGGGGATCGACGAGTCTTAAGAAGGACGTTAAATCGGGGACCGTGTTTATAAAGACGAGCGTTGTCATCCGCCTCTGAGCTCACGAAACAACCGCCCAGATTTGTGGCTCAAACAGGCCCCGCGTGATGTGAATTTGAGTACGTCTGTCATCGCCGGCAGTTTCTCAGTGAACTGTACAGACAACAAACATTGAAAGACCCTTTCTGCTTTTTCTGCTAACACATCCTTTCTTCTTCAGAAAAAAGTAAAATGGGATTTGAGAGTATTTGAGAGTATTAACACATTTTTCATCATTTGCACCTTGTAATAAAACATAAATAATTGAAATATTACAGGAAACAATAAGGCATAAAATGCATCTCCATTACCAATGGCTTTGCCAGCTTGCTGCGTGTGCTCTGGAAAGTTCCAGAAGGGTCAGGTTCGCTCCCCTTTCTTTGCAGTCGGTAGGGTAAAGGCGCACCTTTCATCACCTCGCTGAAAACGCCTGATTGTCAGAGACTTTCGAAATCTCGAGTCGCGCGGCTCAACTAATCTGTACGCCAAAAAACGGTCTGCCGAGCTGTGGAGATTCAGCCTTCGGGAATCAAATGCTGCCCGTCACCCGCGCGTCTTCAATAAATCCACGTGAGGCCACAAAAGAGAAAGTGAGGGCACCTCTCCTCTTGTTGTGCCAAAAGAAAGTGGTGGATTGATCGACACTCAATCCACCCCGTTTGTATCGTTCTCCAAGAGGGCAAAGTCTCCATTTCCAAACCCAGCGTGAGCAGAAGAACCAGATCCGACTGGGGTATTTTGGACACCCGCCGCTCTCAGAACGACTGCTGTGATTCACACCTTCCTCTCTCTTGGAAGATACTTGAGGGCGATGGCCCCGTACTTCCGCGACAGGTCTTGGTGGAACTCCTCCTTCACCGTGCTCAGACAGTACCTGTAGCTAGAGCTCGAGCGGAACTTGGAGATGTCGAAGCTAGGGGCGTGGGGCATGTGGATCATGAAGGCGTTCGGTAGGACAACCAAGTCATACTCCTTGGGGGCAAGAAGAAAAAGCGTTTTACAAAAGTGAGTGAATCAGAGTGAGCTAAACATTCTCCTCTCCGAGATGTGCACCTGGCCAACATCTGAAGAACCCCAATGAAGCCAAACTGTCCCTATTCTTCTACCTAGATTAATATCTGAAGTCTGGGCACCTTTAAAAAAAACTGTGGTTGATTCAGCATATTTCTGATGTTTAGCTGCTTCAGAAGATCTGGGTTTACCTGGGCGTCGAGCTCCATGATGTGTGAGACCTTGTTCCAGCCAAAGCCCACAAACTTCTGGTCGTACTTGGGGCAGTCCCGCCGCACCACCACGTAGGGCTCAAAGTCACACTCCCACTCCACCTTGTAGGGCGTAGTGGCCGTCCGCCACTTGGCGTAGTCGGTGGGTGCGTGGCCTTTGCTCCACACGTGGTACCTGGAACGAACACACACACACACACACACACACACACACACCAGGTTCAGTGTTATTGTAACACCACCCATCTATATGCTGTGAACCCTACCAACCGACAGAAAAAGCAAGAATCGGGTGAGAGTCGATCCGCTGAGATGATGCTGTGAAAAGCGCACAGGACGTTCATCAGTACAATCAGAAATGAACACATTATAAAATTATAGTTTTACATTTGTAAAGATGGAACGTCTCACTTTCAGCGTACAGATTGTTTGCGGTAACAAAACTGGTGCAATTTTCAGTGTTTTTCGTGAGGCCATGTTATGCTCTGCGCTCCCAGCAGGGGACGGTGTGGCGCCGGCATTCAACTGAGGACAGGCGACGTGAATGTGGCACTTGTGCGGGACAGTTGAGGAATATCGTGCCTGATGCCCCAAAAAGTAATACATAAAAAAATACAATGAAATGGTCACATCTTGCATCTCAAGCAAAAATGGACAATTTTGAACGTTCGGCATCACACCCATTTCCACGTCAGTCCTAACAAGTTAGTCCCGATAAATGTTTCCTTGCCCTTCTGGAAGGGAGACAAACCTCATGCAAATGTCTTCCAAGACACCTTAAACAAGCTCCAAAAAACTGATCTTGTAGGTAAAATGACATTTCTCACAGATAAGGAGCGCTCTGATTCAGCAGCGTTATTGAGTGACCTTGACCCCTGCAGAGACAATAATCCATTAAATCACTGCAACGTAATAGGATGCCGACGTAACAGAAGCTACAAAAGAACTTCATATTACAATAATATGTTAAAAGTAGAAATGAACACACAATCGAGATATAACCTCACGCAGTCCGATTCATACATACGTGCCACCTGTGATACGTCAGTTAATTCTAAAGTATCTTCAGAAAGCACATACTTGTCCTGTAGGTGCCGCACGTAAATTAAACACCTGTATTAATAAACGCATGAGAACCTGAAGGACTTTGGTGCCCGCAGGCAACAAAGCACCAGCGTGCTGAAAAACACCCGATTTTTCCCCGGCAAACGTCTGAAGGCGACTCTGAAGCAGAGTTACTGCGTTATTCTGAAAAATCCCGGGAAGGACAGGTCTGAAGAACGTTTCAAGCGAAAACAGGTATTTCAGCTGCACTTTAAACTGAAGGACAAAGGCGAGCAGCTGCTCCGTTTTTTTTTTTCCTCCCCCTTATGAAACTTCCTTGTTGCAGAGCGCTGGAGTGCTGAAGGCGGGGGCAGGGGAGCCCCCCGAAGGTGCCAGGCAGAAAGGGGGAGCCAAGGCTGCAAAGAAATTATTGTTTAGAGGGATTTAAACTTATATATATCAAGGCCTTATCTTCAGTGCGCTGGTTTGCGATGCGGCTAAAGGTGCAGCAGCCTATCAAGCGTACGTGTATTAACTGTAGTCTGAACTGAATTACATTAAATATATTGCAGAAATATCCTCCCCAGGTGCTAAATACTTAGTGTCCCTCTGCTGCAGATATTACCCTGCTTGTACATCACATACCGCTCATAAATGTATTAGAAATAAAATTCAATTAGAGGTAATGCTGCTGAATTAATCTATTTTGGAGTTAGCAGTGATTCATTTCAGGGATATACAGATATTTGTATACATGTACATTTTCCTTTCTCACCCCGCGTTTTCCCCGTGGGGGGTATCTTTCCTCCTGCCACACACCTGGGAGGTTGAGGGTGCGGCAAAGTGTTTTTGCTCTTCCTACGGTTTGTGATCTTCTGGACTGAGATATGATGTCATATCTGGGATCTGATGGAGCAACTTCTCCAGCTTAGGGGTCGCAGCCCCAAGTGCTCCTGTCACCAGTGGGACCACCTCAGTTTTCACCTTCCACATTCTGTCCAGTTCCTTTTTCAAAACCTGGTATTTCTCCAGCTTCTCATATTCCTTCTTTCTGATTTTTCTATCACTTGGAATTATCACATCTACCATTATTGCTATTTTCTCCTCCTTGTCTATCACCACCATATCTCATTGGTTTGCTAGTACCTGTTTATCTGTCTGGAAGTGGACGTCCCACAGGATCTTGGCTCTGTTGTTCTCCACCACTCTCTGTGGTGCCTCCCATTTAGACTTGGGACTGTTCACGCCATATTCTTTACAGATGTTCCTTTATATGATCCCTGCCATGTGGTTGTGTCTCTCAATATTCGCTGATCCTGCCTGGATGTTGCAGCTGCTACCAGGTGCTGGATGGTCTCAGGAGCTTCTTTTGCACAGCCTGCACCTGGAGTCTTGCCTGACATGGTACTTTTGTTTTGATTGACCTGGTGCTGAGGACTTGTTCTTATGCTCCCATGATCAGTGCCATTCTATTGTCCTTCATTCCTTCCTGTTTCCAGCCATTGGTAGGATCTCCTCATGTCAGCCACCACAATATATGATGGTGGTAGTTTATATGATGGAAATAATATATACGAGTCGTACGTCACTTGGGTGAGAAAGTGTCTGCTAATGGAATGAAATAATGCAAGGTCAGGTGATGTTTTTACCTGAAAGGGTAGAGGGTCCCCATGTCTAGCATGGAGAGCAGTTCGGCTTTGGATTTGGGGAAGGAGAGGCGATATCTCAGGGTCTCAAAGGCAGGCACCACCAGAGCCTTCTTAGTGTGACCCATGTCCAGCTGGATGATGGATTTTCTTGGGGGCGGAAAAAAAAAGCATTCCATCGTTTCTTCATCTGCACGACATTCCAGTTGTTCTTGAAATTGTATGATGACATGCTAAAAGCTATATGCTTTATGTGTCATGTCTCAGACAAACGTAAATGAAACAAGTCAGCTGAAAGGGATAGTAATGGAATTGTTAGATGTATTACAAGTCAACCGTGAACACAGGGATTTGCTCAAATAATTCAGTGAGCGATAATCTGTACCGCATATATTTGAAGCAACATTGGCAAGTTGGCTCACCGAAGGTAGTCATAGAGGCCGTACATGGGCAAGAAGTCCACGTCCGCCAGAAAGACGTACGGGGTGCCAGAGTGCTTGAGGGCAACGTTGCGCAGCAGGTTCACGGGGTAGAACTGGCCCTCCTTGTAGACGACGTGGTAGCCGACGTTCTTGCGGTTCTTGAGCACCTCCGAGGCCTGGGCGTAGCGCAGGAACTGCTGGGCCTCGGCGTCGGACATGTAGAGGGCCAGGCTGATGGGACCTTCCCAGTGTTTGCAGATGGCCTCCAGCATCTGCAGCCTGGACACCCCGGGGACAAGCAGTGATTCATTTAGGAGAGACCCTCGTCAGATGACCAACCCAGGAGCGGACACATTTTTCACCACGGCAATCTGCTGAGTTTCCATGTTCCACAATCCCACAGCAACCTCTACACCACATTTTTCACCGCGCTGTAATACCCGCTCACCTCAAACAGACAAATATGGACGGGAAGGCGTCCAGTGCTGCTGTGCTGTTGATGCAAATGCATTAGTTTCTTGCACAGCACTTCCTTAAATGCTTTTTTTGGACTACAGATCACTGCACCACTCCAGGTGTTTCTTAACATTACAATTATATTAAATATTTAATTGGTATATAATATAAGTTCCTCTGCCCAAGCAGGGAGGTTCCTAATTTGGTTGTTTATTTGTTATTTATTTGTTTTTATTGGTTATTTATATGTATTTATTTTGCTGGACTTTGACTCTTGCTGTTGTGTGTCAAGTGTTAATCTGATGAGTCCAGCACTTTCCCTGCAGGGATTAATAAAGTTCTATCCTATCCTAAGAAATGAAGGTATTATGGGCTGAATTTCCATTTATTCTTATAGTCAACACTTTTCTCCAAAGGGACTTACAATGATTTACTATTTATACGGGAGGGTAATTTTTCCCAGGAGCAACTTAGGGTAAATACCTTGTTCAAGGGAACTACAGTAGGAGGCTGGATTCAAACCTGAAACCTCCAAGTGTACCAGTTCTAACCACAACACCACCTGCTGTCCACAGGTTGCTTTACACAGCTGGGTGTGTTTTTTGTTAATTTGAGAAATTTAGGGTACAAACCTTGCTCAAAAGGTAACCGCAAGAGGTGGGAAATGAACTTGGGTCTTTCGGGTCCGTCGGCGGCACCACTTACCTGTCCATGGAGAGCTGGGCGACCAGAGTGACATCAGCGCCGTCCTCAGTGGGCGTGTACTCGTACTGCAGGAAGTACAGGTGCACCCGGTGTACCGCAATTCTCTCCCGACGGAACTCGTAACACTGGTCATCCTCGTCCAGCTCCTCGAGGGCCGCCTGCAGCTGAGACAGGAGGAAACCAAAACCGTTTCACATCAGCTGCAAAAAAGTACTCCGTTGACCAGATGGGTTTGTGTCAGTTGGAGGAGGGTGATGAAACAAAAGAGGTGAATGCGAAGGTGGTAAATAAGCCAGTTTCAGTTGGGACCCTGTGGGGCAAGTGTGAGTGGTGGTCCTGCCCACCCGGAGGCTCTCGGAACTGGGCTGGCTGGGGCAGCCGAAGAGCTCCCTGCGCAACAGATTGCCGTCGTACTCCAGGAAGGTCAGGTAGAGGTTCCGGAAGAACTCCACATGTTTGTTCTTCACCCGCAGCTTCTTGGGGGAGTTCCAGTGGATCACCTGGCCAACGAGAACCACTACACATGAAAACTCTGAGTCAGGGGGTGCTTTATAGAATTCATTGCAATGATCTTTCAAAGTGCATCTCAATTTTCTTTTCATTTTCCAGAAGATTTCGCTACTGTGGTTGAACCCAATGAAAATGCGCAGCCGTTTCTGGCTGTACCTTGAGGTCGGACACCTCGGTGTAGCACTGCTCCGAGCGCGTGTGGTCAGACAGCTGCACGTTCCAGAAGCAGGGCAGCTGGTGCACCAGGAAGGGGTTCTGCTTTATCACTGCGTTGAATATGTCCTGCGGGACACAAGAATCTCGAATTATACTGCACGTTCGCGGAGAAAAAGCTTCTGTAGCGCAAACATGACTAAAACACGAAGCCTTTTTTGTCACATTGCAGCACAAACGGATGTTAACTGATGATACATGTCTCTCAAAAGGATAAAGCCAAGCTCATTCCTTACATTTCACCTTCTCACTTTTACCAAATAAGTTCAGATTATTAATCACTTACAAATAACCGGTGGAGGGAGGCTAATACGGCATCCGCAATATCTGCTTGTTTAGACCCGAACAAGTTTTTGACCTAATAAAATCTTCAGTTTAATTGTTTATTTGTTTTCCCGGGTTTGTCTGGCTCACCAAAACACTAAGAACTTCAAATACATTTGTGCTCTACCAGCTTAGTGATGTTGATTTACGGCCGCAATACCGCTTACACCGATTTCGTCTTGTTTAGCACTCTGTGTTGCTTGCACTCATTCCGGTTTGCCTTGAAGTCACTTTGGATAAGAGCATCAGCCAGAATAAACACAATTTGTGTGTTTTCTACAATAGAGACATCATGTAGGTTCCTACTGACTCTTAAAGCAAAGTTATTTGCTTAAGGGAGTAAAATTCAATCAGCGAAGTAGCTCCACGACGCTTCTGTCATTAAAACTAACACCACAGAACAATAAATCATTCTCTGTGGCAAAAAATACTTCACGTTGTCGGAACCAGGCATTTCAAAACTGCTGCAAGCTGGTGGATAACTGAGACAGATGGCAGTGAAAAATAGCGCCTCCCGCTGGTGCGGTCTGGTAACGGACCTGGTCGGCCAGCGATGTGGACAACATGCTCATGAGCTCCCTCTCGGCAGTCAGCCTCCACATCTGCTCCCAGCCGATCCTGCGCAGTTGATCCAGCAGCAGCAGGATGACTCCTGTGATGAAACAGAGGTCGCATCCAAACAGGACTGGGCACCATGCCACCCAACAACTCCCACTGAGATCCAAAGGTGTGGATCATGGACCCTGGACTCTAAAGTTAAAGCAAAATCAAGAAGCACCAAGAGTTGCCTACCTGTCCTCCTGTCAACCTGTCGACGTCACTAACAAGTTTACTGTTCTTAATGTTCAATGGTGATTCCTCATACAACTAAGTTATATTTATGGAAAGAGTAAGTCCAGCAAAGAATGTTGAAATATATGTGGGTGGATTTAGCTGCAGAAATAAAAGGATAAAAAGAAATCGAAGCGACTTTCAACCGTAATGCTCCGATGCCATAGAAGAAGAATTTGTTAGTTAGCTGAGCCCAACCTGTGTTGAACCCGCGTCCCAAGGCTGGCCAGGGCTTGTGGTTTTTCCAAAGGTTTCCCAGGTACCAGTCACTCTGGTTCTCAACCAGACCAATGGCTTGCTTGCCTGAAAACAAGATGGCGGTCAGAGTTGAGAAGCGAAGCACAACTTCGGTGAGAGGATTCTCAGCTACCAGATGGAAAACTGACTCCCCGCACCAGTGAACTTCCTGAAGACGGCCCACAACTCTGCCATGTCTGTGGCGAAGGTGATGTCCGTGTCCAGGACGATGACCTTGGTGAGGTCCTTGGGCAGCGCTTTGGTCAGAGTCAACTTCATCAGGCCGTATATCCCTGAATAGTGCTTGTTGGGGATCCAAGCCACCTCCGGCTGCAACGTTGAACGGAGAGATGCAGAAGGGGGTGATGACGTGGACCAGGGGATGATACTCCATGCCCTCAGAACGGCACAATAACAAAATAGCACCCACATTTTCAGGAGGTGGTGAAGCTATATACTTCCACCACTTCACACGTAAAGGATCCAAGTGCTTACTCAGCATTTTTAGTGAAAATGACCCAACTGTTTGAATACCTAACTTGTAAATCACTCTGGAGAAAAGGCGAGAAGTGTTAACATAATAAATTAATAAAAATTCAGTCCTTTTGACGTATTATAGAAAGATGAAGAACCAGATGAAGGAGAAGAGTTTACCTTCAACTCGTCTGCATCGTAGAAGCTGACCTGCAGAGACGGGACCATCCAGGACTGGAAGAGTGAGCCGAGGATCTGGTGGGCCACTGCGTCCGTGATGAAGTGGAAGTGGAGGGGGTTCCTCCTGGGGGTTAGAACACAAGCCATTGGCATCAACATCTAAACCAGGTTCCTCAGCATTCTCTCCTAAAGCATTGCTGGGCTATGGGTGGAGGAGGGTATTTTTTAGGGAAATGCAGGATATACTGAAAATATGAGTCAAAGATACTTTTTTTTTACCACTCGTATTTTATCGATCATGTTTCTAATATCAAAAGTTTTCCTCGTCGTTCTTTTTGTGGCGATATGGATTTGTGTGAATGCTTTGGCAGAAAATTGGAATATAAGAATCCCTCGATCGTAATTCATTCCTGGAAAACGGTTCGCATAAAGCCCACTAACTTCAATGTGTTAGAGCTTCAACGACTGAGGGTCTCAGACCATGCAAACCCAAACCTTACTTCTACACAGCGGTGGCCACTGAGCACCAAGACAGACCTTTCGAACACACTGAAGACCACCAGAGCCAAGATCTCTCCCCTACCTGCCCAACAGGGGTTAATCTATCATTTACACACAATTATTTTCTAAACGGATCAGAGTGGACACAACAACACACAGAAGTGGAATTGCCAACTTTCCGACACGGCTGTTATAATCCCTCCGCTCATCACCTCCACCTGCACTTAGAACTCCTTATTTAAAACCAATTCGATATTTACACACGTACCACAGCAAAGCAGACAGAACAGCCGCAGCTCTGTGGTACTTGCAGAGAATGACTGCATTCCCCACAATCCCTAGCGCAGTGACGCAAAGCGTATTGCGATTTGCATCGAGAAACAGAAGTTTTGCACACCAACCAGCATCTCATTATTATTGTTATTATATTATTATTAATAATAATAAAATATATAAATACAAAACATAAATAACTAGACAATGTCTAAACAGCACAGCAGCGTGCTTGTGCGTGTGTGTCTGATTTCACGCGAAAACGCGAACGTTACGGTATGGTAAGGCTCGTGCCGGAATAGTGCACCCTTCCCATCGTCCTTTGCGGCGTCCTGTGCGTGTTGTTTTAGTTGCGTGTGATGAGTGTTTTGGTGTAGTGTGCGAAGCCTCTACTGCGGAGGGTCACTGTGCTGTAACAGCGCAAAAGTGCTGAGAAACGTGTAAACCGACAAGCGCGCCGATTTCGTGAGCGAAACTGTGCGGGAACGGGACCCGCCGCGTGACGCCGCGTCACCTGTGGAACAAGATGGACTTGACCAGCGTGACGACGTCTCGGCTCGCGCTGTGACCCGCGCACACGCACGCCACGTGGATGAGCTGGAAAGAGGGGAAGAACAGACGTCAAATCGCCAGTAAAGTGAAGCGCTTTAAAAACATCCCACTGCTTCCATTAACTTTATCGTCCAGGTTTAACGTAAGAAGGTCGGAGAAACACAACCCCGTTGACCCCTGAGCAACACAAAAGCTGAGGAGCACAACTGGGACCTGAAGACTATATGAAGATAAACTTGTGTGTAACTTAACTTCATTTCTACATCAATAATACAGATTTCCTTTTATTAGTTTAGGGTAGAAGTGTCAGGTGTAACTATAGTACATTTAAAAAACAAAGCATGTTTATACTTACATTTTATTACCTTCAAACCACATAAAAAAAACAAACTAAAAATTTCAAAATAAAAACTTTAAAATGACACATTCTCTCCACAGACTCTTCTTCAGTAGCCGTTGTTGACCGGTTCATCCCATAAACATGTTTGTCATCTTGCTGCAGCTCAGGAAAAGTTGGGAAGACCAGAATCGTGCTGTGGACACTGTGGAAGCAAGTTGAACTAAGGTGGCCCCACACTCCTTCTGGGTATGCTTTACTGGCACCTACCAGAAAGTCGTGTTCCCTAGAGGCCAGATGTTATGTGCACGTGAAAAAAATGCTATGAAAAATAACCCTGGAAACGTTTGGATCTTTGAAAATTGTATGACAAGGAGCTGCTGTACTGTAATTCCTCACAGCACAAAAGGATTTTAAAGGACCTTAGAAAAATGGACACCCTGTGACCCCTCACCTCACACCTGTCCACCACGGGCTCCTGTGGGCAGTCGCTCTGGTTCCTCTTCTCCTCGGTCGCGTTGTCGCCGTCGAAAAGCCCCGGCTGTGACGCTGCCGTCCACTGTCCGTTGCTGTGGGTCCCCTCCTGCGCTGACATCCCCGCCCCTTGCGACCGGCTGAGCTGTAGCCGCAGCCGTTGGTTCTCCTTCTCTACCTCTCGCACCCGGGACTCCAGCCCTGCCTTCTCGAGGTAGCTCAGCTCCGACTGGTCAACGAGACAGGGGGAGAACGGGAAGGAGTGTCCATCTGTAAAATAAGCGGACGCTGTCATTTTAGGCAGTTCGAGATTCCGCTGGGACAGAAGGGACGAGGTTTGGCTGTAGGATGACTTGCATTCAGTTCTGTCTTCGCTCGTCCCTTTTCTCTCCGAAAGAAGGACGGGGGAGGAACAGGTTGAAGGACACGAGAAAATGAAACCTTTGAAATCTGAAGGAAGCTAACACTGTAAAAACGCTTGGACTTTTACTCTGTGTGTGTGTATTACACAGGGATGGAACCACATTAAACAAATGGAGAAAAAGTGAAATATTCAGGCCAGACTATTCCGTCTATCCTGGGCATCTGGAGGACCAGGCGGCTCGTCGTCATCCTGAAATCCTCACACAATAACAACTATTGTAAGTATTCCTCTAAAGTTGTCATTCTCGGGATGGGTTGACTGACATCTGACCTTGGACACATAATATTTTCTGCTGCTCTGGACTTAGGAATTCGCTTACTGCTCATCTGCTGCCTTCCACTTTTAGTCATTTTGATAAGCGATGATACTTGGTGCTTCCATTTCTTCTTACAGCCCTGCAAGGGAACCTTGCTGGCAGGAGCGTTAAGCACAAATAAAGTGGATTGAGTTGAACTGAGCCAAATTGAACTGATTTATGTCAGATATGTTGAGTTTTGCTGGCAATGTTGTCTGTCGCCAGGTAATAAAAATTCAAAAATAGACAAGGTTTTGTAGTGTCACTTTCCTCTAATAAACTCATCTCAGTCACGTATCAAATAGCGGGAGAATAAAAGCAGCATCGCTTGATAATGCAAAAAAAGAGGAGGGAGAAAAATGAAGTATAAGTGGGAATATTTCTGACAACAATTAGAATGCACTGTCAACATGGCTCCATATTGGTAGAAAATGATTCATCACAAAATGTGCTTTTTAACATTGATCAAAGAGGGGAACAAAGATTCAAAGATGACTGCTTTTATTGTAGTAGCTCTACACCCCCGTAGGTGATCTGACATGTAGTGTGTTATTCCGGGCATGAATTTAACCCTCTTCCCCCCCTTTGTTGTTTATTAAAAAGCTACCTGCTTCTGGATATTTCTCTGGAGAAAATACCTTTAAGTGAAATTCAGCCTTTGTTTTTTTGTATATAGTTTTTTGGTCTCCCTTCATAGTTTTTTGGTCACAATTTAACGACAAAGCCTTTTATTCATGTTGAAATAAGTATTAAAAAGTACGTTTGTTTCGAATAGATGTGACAGGAAAATCGAACGTGCCCTAACAAATCTTCAAAATGTCAGACCTTTTCCAATCAAAACACGCGTTTTAAGCATCGAATTTTATAAACCGCTTCACATTTTGAAAATACATATCTGAGTGACAGAAGGAATAATATTAAGCAAAACATTGTCCCGTAGCTTCTCAGATTGAGTTCAGTTTAAAAAAAACAAAATCTTTACTTTTCGTTTGAAAAACTGCAGCATGTTTTCAAAGGAGAAGCATTTCAGTGAGAAAAATATTTGCTTTGCAGTGTCTCACATGCAAAAATATGCAATTATTTAGTCCAATACTGGAAGTGTTTATTTAGAATTAAGAGTGAGAGGAGACCATGTGTAGCAAGGATGTTAGATTAAATTCGTAAAGCCTTTAAAAACAGCGCTGAAAGGAAAGCTTTGTTATGCTACAAGGCTTTTTGTACATAGTTTCTGCAGTGATTTTTGCAAAGACGTGTCGCAAGCTTCTCCGAAAATCCCCGTCACTCACTTAACACACAGCCCTCACCTTTCTGAGGTAACACAGCGGTGTTAGAACTGTCATCGCGTCATCGCGTCTCATCGTAAAACATTTCAGGGGGTTGAGTATTTATGTAACGCCAGCTATTTACAGTGTATGTCTGTTTATTTACAGATGTGTCGAGCAGGGGTGATACTCACTCTCCAAGTTCCCGGCCAAAAGGCACAGCCACGTGAGAAGGATCATAAACGTCAGCGATAAAACCAAGAGCTTGAGCTTCCTGCGGCAGGAGCAGGGCATTGTGGAAGGGCAAAGGTGAGAAGTCAGCAGTGTTCAGGTGGGATTTCGTCCCACGCTGGCCAGCTGCGGCATCCTGTCATCTGCAGAGAAGCACAGGAGGACAAATATCACTAAATGGTTGACACACGACATTTACCATAAAAATTACGATGGGACGGAAATTGTAGGGTTTCCTCGACCCAAACGCGAGGCATCTCACCGTGAATAAAATGAACAGTGTCATGATCTAAACTGGTAACCGCTGCCCAGATATACAGATTAGGATATTAAGTCATCAGATGTGATGTAGTTGACATGGTGAAGGCTGTAGACCAGTAGTAACCAGACAAAGGAGTTGAGTACTCCCCCCTACTGCTACCTTTTAGGCATCTGAGTGATTTGGTGGATACTTGGTGTATTTTCCATATCGATTGCAGTGTGCCGGAGGGCTCATCGCTCCTGCCATCGCGTGAGGTTATTGGACACCCCCTTGGGGCGTTTTTGGACGGAAGAGAGGTGGAGATGGGTGCTGAGAACAGAACGGGAGTCAGGGGACGTTTATGCAGCCTTGTTTTCAGGGTTTAGTCTAAGCCTTTTCTCTCAAATTTCCCCACTTTGAATTTTTACCCAGACGGGTAAACGATTGTACCAGGTTTACTGCAGCGCTTCTGGACAAAGGTGGATGCGACATAGCAGTCAACGTTGCGCTGCTTTGGAGAGAAGCGTCTTAAACGTCATGCAACTGAACATACAAACACGCATGTTCACCCCCCCCCCGCAGGGAAATTTACCCTGTAAAGAGCAAAACTTATATAACTGTCTGAACTGGCCAGGTTGATTCCGGGCGGCTGTTCAACACACAGCCGAGGACGGGGTGAAAACAGGCTCCGCGTCTTTATGCTGGTGATGAATGCAGAGGCAGTTCTTGTTTTCTCATACATCCAATCTAATTGAAAAGCGGCGGCACTTGAGCGAAACATCACCGGGGGGGTCGTCCTCAAGGTCGCTCTACTCCAATATATTAGGGTGAGGCTAATTGAATCTTGGGCGTCTACAGAGAGGGCGGGTGACTCAGACAACTGCACTCAGATACGGGTTCCATCGTGTGGGGTGTGCTGGCGTGGGGCAGGTTTATACTGACAGTGAGGGGTGAGGAGACACAACCGAGGACAGGAACGGAAAGCAGGGCAGGGGATGTATACAAGGTGTTGAGGTAATTTGCAGGTGTAAAAAAGCCTGTGGAATGGAGAGGTGTTTCTTGACGGATATCGGTTCAGCTCACACACACACACGGAAAAAAATTTCAACAATTGCCTTCATTTTCAGACGGAACAATAAGCAACAAAGCCTAGGCTTGCTGTAAATGTAAAAACAAAAAACTGATGTCTGTCGCCGAAGATCAGAGCAAAAGATCAGAGATCTTGGAGATACCCTCCATGCTGACTGATGTTCAGCTTCTCACAGAAGTTGTTATTGGACTCAACTTTGTCAGAGATTTATTAAACTGACTGGACAAAATATTTAACTAACTATCCATGGGCTGATACCAG
This sequence comes from Arapaima gigas, assembly GCA_900497675.1. Classification (NCBI taxonomy): domain Eukaryota; kingdom Metazoa; phylum Chordata; class Actinopteri; order Osteoglossiformes; family Osteoglossidae; genus Arapaima; species Arapaima gigas. Next base: position 222,491 of record UFQX01000798.1, read on the forward strand.
GTGCAGCCCAGCAATTGCATTATTGGATAATTTCACACTGCATGGGGAACAAGAAGACTTTTCTGGCTCATTCTGTGACCCCCCCCCCCCCCCCCCCCCCCCC
>UFQX01000798.1:229067-262988 GCA_900497675.1 Arapaima gigas
GGGGGGGGGGGGGGGGGGGTCGCCGATAATAACTGATACCTCGAGATCCCGGGGAGGGGCGGAGGGGTTCTCTTCATCTCCTCTCAAACGCAACACTTTCCATAGCGGATAATAAAACGTGAGCTGGAGGAAAACATGTAGAACCTGTTAACACCTTTGACGCCAACCAACACAAAAACGGGGTGGAGGGGGGGTGGACTTCGCACAGTTCAAATCAGGACACTTATAGAGCTTGTGGCTTGTTTTTTTTTTTTTTTTTTTTTTTTTTTAGAGAAACTTCATGTGATGAAATGTATCTGGATGAGGAACCGCTGACCAGTCTTTTCAGAACCCCCAAGGCTCCCACAAAGATACCTCGTCATATTCGGGGATGGAAGGACGTCGCTTCTCTAAGCAGGACCCCGCAACGCTGGCAGAAGACCGTGGACATCGAGGAGAGCGTGTGGTTTTAACTGAAGGTCGATACCCTCACAGGTTCCAAACACCTGTGAAGCTGAAAAACGGTGAAAAAACGCCTTTTAGCCACTGAAACTGAGGCGGGAGTTTCACTTATTTACGCGGAAACGACCGTGAAAAGTGACACTGTCGTCTCAAAAAGCAGCGGAATAAGTCGGTGTTCGTGCGACGTGCGCAGCCATTTGCGGTAAATGCAGCCGTTACAGCGGCGCTGAGCGTCGCTTCCGCAGGATGGACAGCATATTGAAGAAAGTATCGCAACTGTAGTAGAACACGAAGACGCCCAGGACCGCGACAAACCCAACAAATTCTAACGCTGGCGGCGACTCTCAATAAAACTCACTTTTAAGCGGTATTTCTGTATTATATAACAAACCTGCCGCACGGCGGATAAAAACGTTTTTTGTGGAGTTATGAGGAACCGCGAAACGACGGCGTGGGGACGTCTGCTGACGGATGGATGGATGGGTGGGTGATATTAGAAAGATGAATGAAGGATGAATGGGGGATGAGGGGCGACATGGGTGGAGGGATGAGGGATGGATGATGGATACCTGGTGCTCCGCTCGGATGCAGGGGTCCCATCCCGCTGCGCTAATTCTCCTCCGGCAACTTAAGGCTCCGGATCTGCGAAAGGGGCTGAGAAATGAAACGCAGGACCGCCGTTTCTTCCGCCGCCGCCTCGTTCCGTCTGTTTCACCGCAAAAGACGAAAAGTCTCCGCGTTTGTGACGGGCACGCGCCGACGCAGCGCGCGCGCCGCTCACATCTGGACTGGAAACGTTTCGGGGGGAAATTTTCCCCCCTTATTTTTCCTGCGGAAATAACGGAAACCCCAACGGAAAGACGGGCTGGACACGGCGGCGATCCGTCCTGCGGCGCTACACCCCGGTACTGCCTGTGTTTCCGTCCATCTGCGCTCCAGAGGTGCAGGCGCTGCCCGCTGCGGGGGGTCCAAGCGGGGGGGGGGGGGGGTCTTACAGCAGCACCGGTCCCAAACGCAGGTCTGTGGGTTGAACTGCGCGCTCACAGCAGCGCTACTCCTTCCAAAACTGGAGTCACGTTCGGAAATAAACGCAACGCCTTCAAACAGCCGCAATGTGAGCAGGAACGACCCTTAAAGCTCAGAGAGGCGCAAAACTCCTTTCTTTAGCCCAAAATCCTCACATCTCCCTGGGATCATAAACACAAGGCGTGTGGAATTTCAATCCTCCAGGTTTATTTCTTCTGCACTGAGCAGTGAATCAAAAAAATGTTATACAGCTTTAAAATACCTGTAATTCATCCGCAGTAATTCGTATTTCTACCTTCCATACCTGCTTAGGTGTACAGTTCTTATTCTGCTCGGCGTAAAGTTCAACTCTGCAACATTAGCGTGTTGTGTCACACGCCTTTTATTTAGCTGACACCTTCGTACGAAGCAATTTACCCTGTTATGTCATCAGCTTTACACTGTTTTACCCATTTACACACCGGGGGACTCTGGCCGGACCGCTTCCCGGCTCAAAAGTACGACAGCGGGATGACGGGAGGACCCTCGGCTTCAGGGGCGCGCTGCCTACCTGGCCGTACGCACCAAACCCAGTATAAATAGATTAAAACTTACAAAACGTCCCCTTTCTAAAGGAAAAAAATCCGTTTTTTTTAAACGCCACGTCAAAAAAACAGACTGTGAAACCACCGCAGGCGCCGTCGACAAGACGAGGGTCCCGACTTGACTCGGATACACGACTTGCACGCATTTACGCCCCATCGCAGCATCTTTGCACGTCGAATAAAGCCGAAGACGCTGGTCTAGCTGGCACGTTGCCCACCGCTAGCCGCAGGAGCTCCGGTGAGGTGCTGCACCAGACGCCGAAACCCTGGAGCGTATCCAGATGTTTACAAACGCGCCGCTTCATTAGCCGCCTAATCGCCTCAGAACAACAAAAGATTAACCTGGTTTGTTTAATCTTTCAATTTTCATGTAAATTGGCCGCTGAGAAAGAACTCGGCATTTTTCCGTCGCGCTGTATCCCGGAAAAGTATATCTACGTGTTCTCTTTTTTTTTACACGTTCAAAACGTACGGCGCCTAGATTTCGGCACGAAACCTCGCGTCCCTTCTGCCGAATAGGAATTTCTCTCCCGCCTCCGATCGGGTAAAAATTGGAGTGCAAAGTTCACCTCGGCAGTCGACCGGAAAACATCCCAAGAGTTCCTCCGAAGATTTTACCGTGTTTTTGCCGGAAAATCGTACCCCGCCCGCCTGTCCAGCGCGCAGGGCAGCGATTCGCCCAAATACCCTACAACGTGGATGATCCACAAACACCTTCAAGCAACAACAAAGGCGCTACCTGTTCGGCCCGTAAATGACCTCAGCTATGGAACTACACGTTTAGCAGAAGTGCGTACTTTAGCGACGGAAACCTTGACTCGTACAGCCGGAGATGTTGTTTCGGCTGAGCCTCATCAATAGAGCGGCGCACAAAACGTCATACGAACAGTTCCGCCAAATAAGATTTTGAGTATATTGCCTGTCTTGGATGTCGTCTTAGGGGAACGACATAACCTCGTGAACGCAACTCGAATTTATTTCGAGTGCTTTTATCCGCACCGGAAAGTGAGCGTTAAAACGATCAGCGCACTAATAAAGGACTGTTCTGGGGTCCGGTAGACGGATGTGTTGCGGATTGCCGAACGTTCCAGAAATCTGTAATATACGGTAATATGATATGCGGCGCGCTGATGTGAGAAATGCGCCGATGAAGATGCGGGCAACGGGGACCAAGGAAATGTTTTTTTTTTTCTCTCTCTCTCTTTTCTCTCCTAAGAAAACTTAATTTCTCCAAACCTCCTGCCTGAGTTTAACAAATGCAAAGGATGCAGAATGATTGAGCTCCTCGGACTCTTGTTCCTATTGTCAAAAGGCGAAATAAAAGTGATCCATCAGCAACACGGCGGGCTGCTCGGCGCTGGCTAGGTGGGGGGAAATCTGACTACTGTGTCGTCCGCTCGCAGGGAGGAAACAGGATAGGGGTCTTCCGTCTAATATTAAATAAATCACGGAGCGGAGTGTCGTTTCTTTACAAGGCTTTCTAATCGCGCGGGAATACGACTCTGCAGAGGCCCCATTGAACAAAATAAATCCGTGCCAGGAAGGTAAGGACTCATCCGAAACAACAAACAGGGCGAGAAAGACGCGTGAAAATTGCAATCGTTTATCGTTCCTTATTAAGCTGACATCTTACTTTTATTTTCCAGATTTAAAGAGTAATCCAAGACGTGGCTTAATGCTGTTCTTTTAGCCAAAGCGATCGGATATTAGGCAGAATTTCAATTAGTTTCAGTTTAATTCATTGATCGACACGGGGAATAAACGCGGCCGCGGACTTAGACAATTTAACCGCTGTTAGGGAAGCCGGTGTCTGGGGACTGAGGCGGGGAAATGTGACGCTAATGTCAGCCGGAGTTCTGGAAACCTCCAGCTCAGCGGGAGGCAGGAACTCCCACCCAGCAGTGTTAATATAACTGTGACTACTTTCTCAACGCCGCTAATGCAATAGATTCTTGTCATTTCTCGATTATTGTGCCGCCCCCCCCCCCGAAAACGCCGTCTCGGCACGAAAGACAGTCAATAGGTAATATCAACCCCAGCAGTCAAGTCGCATCCTAATACAACCGCACCATAACCTCCTGAGATCCACCAAAAATGTTTTTGTTATACTGCGGGGCTCAAGCGGTCCCTCCTACAAACATAGTTTTGTACAAAAAGTCCTCTACAGGATGCATTATAGCTACGATTGTTTCATAAACAGGTTGATTCAGAAAGAGTTGAACACATAAAGTCATTACACGGTATCATATGAACACCTCGAGTGATTTGTACAGATACCCTTAATGCTTTTGACATTTTGGAGCTTAAAGGTTGAACTTAGTTGCTGAATGATAAACGTGTGTAAGTTTGAGGTTCTTTTTGATTCACGGCGTGTAGCTTCCGAGACTTTGAACGCACGTCCTCTACAGTGGACATTAATAAATGTCTGGGTCTCGCGAGGATAAACTGTACATCATATCCTATTTGCACATGTGAGCCCTTCATTCCACAAAACAAGCCGTCGCGTCGTAACCACGGTGTTTTATCTCGCCGGGGTTTCCGAAGGTTTCCGCTGGCTTCCGCCGACCATAACCGATCGCTAATAAAATCTTCCGCGGGATCCCTGTCGGTTCTCAGATGTGCAGCATTCGGGTGGCAGGTTTCGCTGCAGATTTTGGTAAGAGAAGGGGAAATGGAATCACGGTAGATGAGAGCATGGGGACTTGCTTGGGCTGCCGCGCTGCCTCATCGGTCCTGGGAGCCGTGCAACGGCCCCGGGCAGCTTAATAAAACACGGCGAGATCTTCGAAAATAATCTACGCCGTCTACGCTTCAATTTCTTTGCAGGAGGGAGAATGAAAGGCATCCCCGGCGCTCGCCGTAAGGTTCGCAGAAGTAAATCCTCTTCTTTACGCCAATTAAGCTCTAAAAGAAGATTATTCTCGACTATGATGGAGGAAGATCTAAAGAGGTGATTTGGATATAACCCAAATTATATTCAGACTCATCGCAAAACCGAAAATGGAGCAGAGAAATGTTCCGGTCCGGCTGCCGTTTTTTCGGAGAAATTACCGGTAATGCGTTATACTTTCTGGCGAGATTTCTTTGTCAGGTGTTCACCTCCTTCCCAGCAGACCCCACCCTGTTTTTACCATTACGCCTAAATACACTTCAACACAGGGCTAAACGTTGAGGTGAAAACAGAGAAAAGATGATGCGGATCGTTCACGGAAGAAGATCCGTGGTTGACTCTATTTGCATGAGGGCGTTTGCTGACCGAAGGGTTAATCTCCGTATCGGGGCAGAGGGAGTGCGGTACACAGAGAAGTGGCACTCGAACAAAGAACACATTTCATATACAGTAAATAATTGCTGCCAACTCTGGCCTTTGCTGAGGATCGTTGGGAGACGCCGCCACAAAGGCCGGTGCACAACGTGCGCGTTTGATATTTCCTGCATTTATTGGATTCTTCTTTCCGAGGGACAGCGGACCCGAGGCTCTCAGAGTCGCCGCTTTGTGGAGCGAAGCTTTATTTTAATAACGGTTCTGCAACGTATGAATATTTTGTTAATTTGAACCAGAACGAAGACTAGAAGCAGTGGCGTTTTCTCTAACCCTATATGGATGCGGAAGCTGAGCACTGAAGTGAAGAAGCAGCATATTAAAATAGGGACTCCTTTGATTTGCGGCGCTGGAGGAGACTTAAGGACACCACAGACTGCCAGGAAAACAAACAAATGGATGCTGGATCAAATCGAGCCGGAACTCTTACTGGAAGCACAACCAGCGAGACTGAGGATATCATATTTTGAGCCCATCAGGAAGAGATCGAATTCTCTTGAAAAGACCAACGGTTTGAAAATTCGACCGAAAAGGGGGGTCAGTGGGAGGTGAAGGGGCTAGAGCTGCCGCCTGGACTTGGAGGTTGGAGATTGGAATCGTGACCTCCTGTGGTGGTACCGTTGAGCAAGGTACTTGTGAGTTGCTCCGGTAAAAATTACGCTGCTTCAGACAGAGGTGAGGGATGTGAGGGCACAAGCAGTGCCTCACAGATCCTGGACTGGTGTTGGATTTAAATGTTCTCCCTGTGTTTGGACCCCTCAAACATGCCCAGAAGAAGGAACCGGCAACCTCCTTGCCCTGGAAACCGCGCCGGTGGTCGCCCACGGATCCGATTCCAGCAGCAGGCACTCCAAGTCACGTAAATAGTCAAATAATTTTAAGCAGCTTTGGAGAAAAGCATCGACTACATCGGTGCAAAAAGAGGACGAGCAATCAGATGAACTCAATGGTGCTAACAGACATTTGCCCCCATTTTGGCACCAAGCCGAGAGGAGACGTCGGAGACGTCGACTTGGCGGAACTGAACCAAATGACCGTTGCACACACTCTTTCTGTTTACGGCGGCTCTCCGGGTGAGCGACGGAATTCGGAAAGCAGCGTGGCGGATGCCGCTCGCTACCAGTAACACGAGAACGGATGAACCCTTCAGGTCACCAGCGCTCCCCGCGGGCAGCTTCCGAAAGACTCGCTTTCTCACGGCCAATAATTCTCATAATGTGCTGAACACAGAGCAACATTGCAGATCGGGGAGCAGTTATGCAGCAGTAAAGTAGAACAGGAAGGCAAGTAATATGCAATTAGGAGTTCCTTAGCTACAGTTTGGTGCTTAAGTTATAACATATACATTTCCCCACTAAACTCATTCAGCGTGGCATTAGTCATCGTTTCGGTCCGTCCTTGAGTTGCTTAAATAATACTGGATAATTCATTTCTCTTTAACTTTGTGCCGCCCTCGATGTCTTGGGTGTATTAACATAAAAATGCGCATCGAGGAACAACCCCGGTTCGGAAGGTGACAGTTTGTATGCGGCGCTGTGATTTGCTGTTTGCATGTAAATATTGACAGGGCCGCCCTCCACCCGGGGGATATCAGAGGGCAGATATAATCACCCGGTGGATGTTTTGGAATGAAAACACAAGGGCGAGTGGCTGAATGAAATGTCACTCAACTTGCCCTCGAGTTTGCAAACTTGCGCGGTTTAGTTTAGGTGTTAATAAGCGAAGGGCAACCGCCGTGATGGTGGATCACGCTGAGCTTCCAGTCGTCCAGGTTGGATCAGGGAACCAGCACCGGGCGCGTGTGGGAGTGTGTGTTTCGTAAGCTGAGGTTTGTGTTTGAAGGTTTGGTTTCCACACCTTTTCGGAGATTGACTCATTTTTTTCACGGGGGGGGTCCGACTACCTTTTTTTTAAACTCTCAAACCATCAGAGTAGCAGGAGGAAATCTTACCAAGGCTTTGCTGCGCTGTGTTATAACGCTCTGTTGCCTAATTCTCAGATTTTGTTCCTCTCGCAACAGACTAAAAAAGGGGAGGAATTTAACCTCAGCAGACTGACGGTAGCAGCACTGATCTCACTGGCACAGCAGGAGATGAGCTGTTTAAAACCGAGTCTATCTTGCAGACTTCGAGATTTTCAGCTCGCTATTCAACTTACGAAGATTTACGAAGGTTTTCGTGTTTTTTTTTGTTTTGTTAAACCGGCTGATAATGACGGGTCCGGGCACTTTTTACCTGAGTGACTTTAGAATACTAGAGGGCAGGTGGGAATCAAAACTGAGCCCAGCTTTAACCACCGAGCGACCAGTTAAAACCAGTGGCCGATTTACGTCACACTCAGGACAACCGCTGTGCTGAGTTTAGCTTTGCAGGTGTGGATATGAAGGTGCTTACGGGTATTTAACAATTATACACCCGGATACAGCATATAAATACATCCCATAATGTAGCCCAGCACAGGGCCTGATCGGTACCACCACCACCGACCCCCGCTCCGTTTCCCCAGTCCTTCCCTGTGAAACTTGAAAAATAAATATATAAGTAACACAAAAGCGGTTTTTTTTCTTATTTTTGAGACATTCTGTTTTGTGGGGATGACTTTAAAACATCCGTTCGTCAGGGATCCCCGTCTTCCCGTCCCTTCAAGGAGTGAGAAATACACAGAGATTCAGGAACGCGTCCTTGTGGAACCCGGTAACATATTCCTGTATCAGTGACGGAAGACATGTTGTCACTGGATTTTTAGTATCGTTTCCAAGTGTTTTTTGTTTTTGATCCACGTCTTAATTGTACAGAACGCGTTCAAAAAGCTTGTCTGAGAGCAAACCCGGTCAACAATTCGCGAGAAACCAGCGGGGGGAGAAGTGGCCCCAGTTTGAATCCCACCTCCTGCTCCCGTACCTTCCAACACAGCACTCACCCTGAAAAGGTACAGTAAAAATTACCCAGCCGTCTAAGTGGGGAAAACAAGTGTCAAACAAACCAGCATCTTGCAGCATCACCTCTAAAGTGGGACGTTGCCGGTTGGTTCACAACCCCTTCCGGCCACGTTACGTTCCACCGGGCGTGGACGGACGCTCTCGGCTCCATCCGACCCACAGCCCCCTGCCACGCGGCCTAAGTGGTCTTTAACCGCAGCGTTCGGCCACAACTTGTTAATTGACATGTATTTACAGTCCTTCCCCCCAAAGGGCGAGTTAATAATCGCACGGCTGCCGCCGAGCAGCAACAGCCGGGGAGAACAATCGATAAGCGTCGAGGAAGGAAGAGGGGCGAGCGGGGAGACCTGCGCCGCTGCTTTGTTCGGGGGGAAATCCGGCGAACGGGGAGGAAACACCCAGCAGTTGCTGGATGAAGCCAGCGAAGCTCATCGGGCTCCTCCACCCTGTCCGGGGATGATGGATGACCCCCGCGGCTTGTCTGACACCCCCCCCGTATCCGTGTAAGCAGGCCAGAGGTGCAGCGAGGGGAAATCAATCCTCCTCGCGCCGCCGGCTCGGCCCGACTCCTACGCCGTCCCGCTGGTGACGCAATTCCGGAACTCTCCGTTCCTTTTATACGCGCTTTCAAAGCCCTGGTCTGGTTGCGCCGGCGTTAAAGCGGGAAACTTGCAACCTGCTGGATGCCGGAGTTCTCCAAAGCCACCCTTCTAGCACCTTCTGTAGGGGCGGAATCATTACAAGTTAAACCTCCATTTAACGGACTTGAACGGACTTGGGATTTAGTTCAGAAATTCCACGGTTCGCATGTCGCTGCTGTTTTTTGCTTGTTTTCCACACTGGTACTTTGCCATGACACACACACACTGGTTAACATTCCTGAAAACACGTAATTTGTTATTTAAAGGACCTTTGAGGTTTTTATACAGACGGCCACCCGTGTGGATTTAATGGATAGTTGACAGCATCCCCCCCCCCCAGTAGTTGTAAATCAGGATTTAGTGCAACTTCAAGTTGTAATTTTATTTTCAGGATTATTTACCTATTTGTTGCTTCTCCAAAGGGACTCGAAACTTGCGAAGTTTATACATCAAGATACACACGGCTGTTGGAACCTTCTTACGTCTGCACAATTTTTACTGTGTTAAACCAGGGTAAGTACCTTGCTTAGTGGTACTACAGTGGGATTAAGAGTCAAACCCGGTCCTTCTACTGCAAGGCAACAGTTCTATCCACTAGGCCACCTGCTGCCCAAATGGTTAAAATTATTGAAACAAACATTGTGATTCTGTTCCACACTTGAGTCTCCAGTTTTTTTTTTTTGGTTTTTTTTTTTTAACTTTTTATCCTGCATCACGTCTTTTGCTCCATTATCTTAGGATCAACTTAGGAAGCAACGCTGACCAGTAAACCACACATTACAAATATTATATTTAATCTGCCTTAATATAAAACTACACTTATGTCTACACCTTGTGGCCCCAGGTTTGAAGTCAGATTGTCCCCTCCTGGACCTGGAGATCCAAGTGATGCTTCTACTCACACACAGCAGGCGGTTTGGTGATGGAACATGATCTGTGCTGTGCTGATGCTGCTGAGCTCCACGGCGATAAACCCCATGCAGGCAGGCGCTCGGCCCCCCCGCTCCCGAAACGGCCCGCGAGCGAAAGGACAAAGTGGTCTCGTTGGCAGGACACCCCCCGCAAAGAGAAAGCCACTCACCTACAGAGCCAGGGAGCTCTTTTATTCCAACTTGCGGTGCGCAGACAGCCCTCCTCCCCCAAAAATCCTGCCGGACACCAACTGAATCGCAGATGCACCCCAGGGACACCGGTGGGGGGGGGGGGGCATACGGGATTGAGCCAAACCCCACCGGAGAGGATGGGCGCATGGGGGGGTGCTGTGGAGCAGCGGTGTTCTCAACCGACTCGAGCGGCGGAGTGTATGAAAATAAACAAAGAGGAAAGGGGAGGTGGCGTGTGTGGGTGTGTGAGCATGTGTGAGAGAAAGCGAGGCGGGGGGTGGAACGGGGTGAGCTCCCCCCCCCACCCCGGGTGGACTAGGCTGCATGCCCAGGTGCTCCTGGGAGTTGACTCAGCAAACAGGGAGGGAGGGAGGAAGGGGGGTGACCAGAAGAGCCCAGTAAGCACGGTGGCACGGGCGGCCCAGAGGGATCCCCTGTGGAGAACCTGATCCCGGAGCAACAGGCTGCTTTGAATGCCGCTTGGCAAGGACCCCTGCGAAGCCCCCCGTGGCCTCCGCACATCTGGATTCATCCATTTAGCTGTCGCTCTCAAAGTGACGCCCAACCGTTATTAACCGGGTCTTTCTGGCGATTATTATTAAAAGCAATTAATAATGATGAACACAATAATATAAACTCCACACAATCATTGTTAATTCACACAGACACACACACACACACACGTACACACACACACACACACACGCGCGCGCACACGCACACACACGCACACACACGCACACACGCACACACGCACACAGAGGGGGCAGCTCAGGGTCAAGATTCAACCCGAAACACGTGTTTGGACTGTTGGAGGAAACCAGAGCACTTGGAGGGAACCCACAGAGATGTGAGAAGAACACGCAGCCTCATAGACTGAGTGGGGGTCATTTTTACAAATTAATTTACCTTGTGATGTTAATTCGTGCTTTTCATTTTTTTATCACTCGATTACATGTCGCTCGGGTTTTTTCTTCCCTTTGATTCACGCATCCCTGTGATGCCACCTGCCGAAGAAAGTGCTGGAAAAAAATCACCTGTTACTGGTGAGATGATGGATCTTTTTTTTTTTTTGGGACACAAGCAAGTTTTGCGCAACTGGAACCGAAGCTTTTTGTGTCCCCAGAGAAGTGCTGCGTGACAGTCTCTCTCACACACACACACACACACACACACAGTCACGTGTGCAGGTTGGCGAAGACCAGAAACTGTCAATTAACGGTTTAAATCATTAACTGGTTAAAAGTGTTTGCAGGACTTGTTCTTCGGGGCTGACAGAACGACGGCTTGAGAGCTGCCGTGTCGACGTGACAGTCTGGCAGATTAACCATCAGTTGTTAACAGGTGAGAATGGCTTACAGCTCAGGTGCTGCTGCCGCCTGGCTGGGAAAAAGCTCCTCCAAGCAGCCGCAAAATTAAATAAAAATGTTATCTGAACTGCCTTATTAATCATTCCGCTGTAATGAAGTTGTGCTCAACTAAAATGATAGAAAAACAAGTGTTATGACAGCACACACACACACACACACACACACACACACACACACACACGCATGTGCAGCAGAGGCTGAGTAAACACACGTTTCTAAAAAAATAGCTGTGATTTTTTTTTTCACATAAAGTGTAAAGGATCTTCATTAATGCCGACGGTACTTTTCCTGGGCTTTGCTTTTATATCGTGCCTTGCGGTCGCTGTCTGGACTGCAGATGAAAAATAGATAGTTAAATGCAAATGTCCCACATGGGCTGTCAACACCGAGGGGTTTAGCGGTCAGCAAGTCGGTCCCCCATAATCCACCCCTCCGCCCCTCCGTCAGCAGGGGCCGCATGGTTGCCGTGGTCCGGTCTGTCGCTGATGCACGCCCGCCCGCCCGCCACTTTATTAGATACGCGCGTTCGGCAGGATCGTCTTTCGACTCCAGAACGGCAGGGATCGAGCGACAAGGTGCCGGGCTTCTTTGCCCACGATGGCCTGTCAGCTCAGGGAAGCAGAGGATTTCCTTTCGCTTTCATTCCGTCAACATCGCTTTCCGGCTCATCCCAAAGACGCTCCAGCGGCTCGAGAGCTGGGACAGCACGGGCTACCGTAGTAAAGTAAGTTGAAGCACTGTCGTGTCTGTGGGACTGTAAGTGGGTCAAAATCCCAAAAGCTCGGGTGTGACGCTGGAAGCAGACTGACTGACACCGAAGATCGAGCCGTGTGTGACACTCAGACCACACATCTGGCCCGCTCTAGGGGTCATTCAAACGGTAACCGGACCTCCAGACCTTGTCTTTGTCCTTCACGTACTGAGTCACACCCATGTGCAGAGTCACGCTGTTGGACGAGCTGTGTGTAGAAACAGTGTGCGCAAACATCAGAGCCCCAGTCCGCCTGAAACACACCTCTGGGCCTGTGGGAGGGGACCAGAGCACCAGTTCTACCCACTGTGCCACCACGCTGCCCCAAAAAGTAGGTATGCATCTGAGCTTCACTCCAGGAATCGATGTAGGGCGTCTCCTGCGGGGGCGGGCGGCTGTACTCCGAATGGCGACGTTGTCGGGTGGATAAGGGACGACCACCAACCTCAAAGACCAACCGCTCCAGGGCCGGGATGGATGAAGACTTGTTTGGAACCCAGCAGGGACTGTTCTGCTCAGCACTGGACACGAGCTTCATAAATCCACTGTTTCCTCAGGGCTGCTCCCTGCCCGGACCCTCCTTCTGCCCCCGAAAGCCCCGCACGACCACGCTGTGAAATCTGCCTTTTTGTTAACAGCTGTTTAACGAGAAAGCGCTCCATCGATCTGCACCCCCCCGGCGTGCAGGGGGGGGTCGTGGGACGGATGGACAGTCGAGACCTTAATGGTGCAGCATTAAAACATTAGTCCGGAATGGCGCTCCTCCACGAGAGCTACAGGACGCCGCTGTCCTGGTGCTGGTCGGGCCCCATTGTTCTAATGCACTGCTCTTTACTCCGCCCGTCAATATTTACCCCGCTGATCAATATTTCATGAGTCCCCAGGTGGTGTAATGAATTTTTAAAATATCCTTCTCAAAATGTATGGGAAGGTTCAAAGTCCTTAACTCGGCGGGCAGGAGGGGATTGATGAGAATTGCAGATTAATTTACTGTCGGACCTAAAGCAAAACAACTGAAACAAATGCTCACAAGGAGGTGTTTGAAAGGCTGTAAACTGGGGGGGGGGGGTGGTAATAAGCGTAAGACAGATGTGTACAGATGCAGTGTGAATATGGGATGCAATTAAAAAAAAATTCTAATCCCCGGTGGAAATTCAGTCCGGGCCACATCTGACTGCTGGTGGACGAACAAAGGGAAGAAAAAGAGGACCGCGGCCCTCTTATTTGTGGCAGCCCGTGCCGCTCCGGGAAAATTATTTATGTGATAAATACGGAGTCTGTGTTTAAATTGAATTCGAGGCCACTAAAGATTACCGACTCATACTGACCCCCAGCTGTACCTTATATTTCACGGCGAAATGCCGTGGCGGCAACCAGATCCAAACTCAAGCGATTCGCTAAAAAAAGAAAAGATTCAAATTCAGTCATTTGCATTCACACTAATACTTATTTACAGTACGAATTAAACTACGGGTACATTTTTGCTACGCGCCGGCACGTTTTCTTCATTATGCGTTACGTAAGTCTGCGCGTTTTCTCTGTCGACGGTGAACCCCCAGCCGGAAAACCGTTCCGTGATATTTGCGTTTCACGCCACATTCCGACTCGGCCTCTTAAAAGTGTTTGCAAGGGATCCTGAGCTCTCTCGGCAGGAGGTCTGCCAAAGGGGGGGGGGGGGGGGGCCCCACCGCCNGGGGGGGGGGGGAGGGGGGGGGGGGGGGGGGGGGGGGGGGGGGGGGGGGGGGGGGGGGGGGGGGGTGTCCACATGCTCATCCCCCCGCCTTTCAAAGCAGAGCCGGCCAGATCCCCGGGGTGAAGTCGGCGCTCCGGTTAAGCCGGGACGGAAGCAGCCAAGCGCTCCGGCGGAGCGGCTCAGAACGCAGGTCAGCTCCGGTCGGGATGCTGGGTCGTTGCCACGGACGGCAGCGGTTTGCGAGCTGACGTTCCTCGAGACCGAACCGGATCATCTGTAGCTATCGAGCGCGCGCGGCACACGGGTCGGACTCACGGCACTGAATATGACATCTAGCGTCCCTTTCGTCCATCCGTCCCTCCATTATCATCAAAGCGATCGCCAATGCTCACCTGTCCGGGTCACGCGGCCCAGAGTCTATCCTGGAGGCACACAAAGAGCAGCATAGGCGCCCGTCCACCTGACGTCCGGCTGAAAGACGCGTCTTTGCACTGCGGGAGGAGACCCGCTGGAACACAGAAAGAAGACGCAAGCCCTACACAGACAGGAGCCCACAGCGAAAGAGCGACGAGCCGCTGCGTCGCCGTGCCGCAATTTCCTTGTTCTTAAAGCCTAATAAAAATTGTGTTTCCCAACAGAGATGCAGCGGCATTTTGATTTACGCGGCTGGAAGTTAATTCAGACATAAGCGGCCGGCTTGGGGGGAGGGGGGGTTTAATTATGCAGACGTTCAAAAGCGGCGTGCGGCTGGGATTTAGGGTCGCTTTTCCTTACAGGATCGAATTAGCATAGCAACCGCGGCCCCTCTGATGGCAAACTCGAGGCGACGGGGGGTGCGGGCCCCACCGGGAGCGCATCGCACTGCCGCCGCCGCGCATTCTGAGGCACGACACCCACACGCCAACCTCGCGCCCCGGCGGGCTCCTTCTCGGCACCCATTTGCATAGAAACCCCGGCGAGGGCCCTCGCTCGGCTTCGGCTGCGCTCAGGATTCCTCTGCCGCGTGCAGAACACGTGGAAGTAATGCTAACAATAACCTTGTTTTAAATTCACAAGCCTCCCGCGACTTACGCATCGAGCATCGGACGATGCCGCGGACTGAGAAGGAAGGAACCGCAGGCGGCGACACGAGAATAAAGCATCATACTGTAAATTCCGATTACTGATATTTCTTGCGTCTTTCGTCGTTCCGCAGACGTCAGGAAGGGCAAAACCTTAAAATATGGGCATGTAGGGATGCGTAATTCTCGAGCCGTACGAACAAGTTGGTCGTTCGGCTCGGCTGAAGGTTAGTTCGATATTGCGGTCCACCTGCGCCTACGTACCCCATAATACCTCATTTGTATGTATAAATTCTATCGCCTCTATGCTGTAACATACATTCTAGTAACATCACACGTTGCTGTTTAGCCATGGATGGGACCCATGACGCTCCGGTATGTAAAAGCGCGACGCTTAAGAGGATCCGTCGGCGGAACTCGAAAAAGTGTCCGTGATAAATTCCTCAGCATTTCAACACCGGCAGATTAACCCGGGTTCGCAGGTGTGTCGAAGCACTGAACGGGGATAAAAAGAGTTAAATGCCGTTAAAATCTACAAAACACCGAGGTACAACAAAACTCGGTAAAATTCGATAAAATCACTCATCGGGAATTTTCTCTAAACTACCCCCCCCTCCCCAGTGCCCAGGTGGGGCTCTGAAGACCTCGACCCCCAGCGAGACGCCCTCATCATTAACATGCCAGAATGTTCCGGTGAAATAGTGGAACATGGCACGAAAATGCTGTAAATGTACTACAGTCCGCATTTCGCGGCGACACGGACATCTCCGTGGCCCGATATCCACTCACGTCACGCTCACCTGTTCAATGTCACGTCGACGGCGGGGGGTCACGTGACACATTTGTCCCCGGCGGCCGGGTAAATACAGCTAATCGTTTTAAATAAGCAATTTAATGGTCCACTGATCCCCCCGACACCTAGAACACGAGCGGCCGCTTCACGGGAGGGGTTTGGTCAATAGGGGAACAAGAAAAAGAAGAAGAAGTAAACAGTCTGTTTGTAATTCTTTAGGTTCTCCTTTTCATTACTGTATAATATAACAGAAACAGGATCCTGGGTAAAAAGGAAGGAGCTTCTGAAAACCCACAAAGGCCAAAGGCAGTTTGGTTATGTTCACTGTTGATCTGTGTAACACAATATATTGTAATTGTCGGAGCGGCGAAGAGCCGTAATGGTGGTCATTTGGCCGGACGACATACTGCTGAATTCCCCGACACACGAGGGACGGGAGAAATACCCTTTAGCTCCTCCTCGTATGAACGGTCAAGATGCGTTACAAGACGGGGGGCGATGCAAGTGGATGGGGGGAGCCACAGGTGGATGGGGGAGGCACAGGTGGACTGGGGCAGTGCAGATGGATGGGGGTGGGGCAGGTGGAAAGGGGGCGGTGCAGATGGATGGGGGTGGAACAGGTGGACAGGGGCACTGCAGGTGGAGCGGGCCAGGGCAGATGGATGGGGCAGGGCAGGTGGATGGGGGGCGGTGTAGGTGGACGAGGGTGGGACAGGCGGACGGGGTCTTTTAAGGTCTGAATGTGGAGTAACTGCTGCACTACAGTGTTTGTAGTTGTGTTTTGTTTTTCATTTTTACTTTTTCATTTTCTGCATCTTGAAATTTATTTTGAAAAATAAATGAATAAAAACTGAGCGTGAAATAAAAACCAAAACAAAAAGCGCACAGAAATAGTGACAGTGTCTGTAATTCGACACTTATCCCACAGTCAGACCTCAATGTTATCATTCTGGAGGCCCGGTTTCCCAGAAATGCCCCCGACATCCCAGGCGTCACAGGTTCACCTTATAGATTGTGACTTTGTGGCAAAAGCGAGAGGTACAAGCAAAATTATTTCCGCCTTTACTTATGATTTAAGCGAAATAAACATCTCTTCCATGTTGCTCAGTATAACAGCAGCAAAACTTATTTACCAAAAATCACATCATACAACCCAAACCTCAGAAGGGCTGCGCGTCTATACCGTCACGTGCCCCCCATCCCCCGTCTTGCCACAACACCCACAGGGGACAAAATGACAACAGATGACAGGTGCGACGCAGGTGAAGAGAGACGTCGGCAGCGCGGTGAATTAATTCAGCCGTCACTTTCTAATTTTTGGGCCACAAAAAGATCACTTGCAAAAACCAGCTGTGAACAGAAAGGATATTTATTCAGCTGCAACGGTACAAATGACAGCTGAAGATTTAAGACACTTCTACGCTGATGCGTGAAGAAGACAGTGGCGGGGTTGGTAGGAAGGGTCCCGTAGATGTTATTGAATTTATAAATTTGTGCCCTAAAGCGTTTGCACGCGTGCAGTGGCTTCCCTGTGTTTTCAACTATTATTTCTTTCCGTTGAATTTGCTTCCCTTTGGCGTTTCGCTGCTGTTTTTCCCACATTAATCCACCGTGAGCAGAACCGTCTGCAACCGAATCCTGCGCGTCGAGCTCCTCCTCACCTTCACGCTCGTCTCGGAAAAACAACGGCCGCAAAGGTTACGGCGTCGACGCCGCAAAATAGAAACCGATTATTCGACGGTGGCAAAACGTCGCGCGGCGTGACGGGCGGCACGTCGGCCTTCGAGACGCTTGTCGAGGGGTTTTTCGTTCCCTCCCCGTGTAAATCTGCGTTCTTTTGCGTTGAAACGCATCAAGGGGTATTTCCGCTTCAAGGACCACAAACCTCCCCTGATCCCAAAATTTCAATATTTCTACTCAGGAAAAAAAACAGCGAAAAATCAGCTAGATGAATAAAACACCTTTAAGAGACAGGAGAGCTAAGTTATGCCGAAAGGGTCCGCAGATCTTTGGGGGGGGGGGTTAAAAACACGTCTAACGGCAGATTACTGAAAAACTAGTGTTCGGTTAGAAACACGTATACAGTTACAACTAACAGCTGTATCATTATATATGATTATTGTTGTTATCCTTGGAAAACATAAAGCAGCTCTGAGGCAAATTACCTTCCAGCCTGGAAAACACCATCTGCAGGATGAGAAGCCACCATCTGCACATGCCAGCCGAAGATACTCAGACCCGGAGAAGTAATCGGCTCTGGGTTCAACTGATACATCATCTAGTCAAACAAAACTGTTTTTTTTTTTTCGACTAAATACAGTACATCTGTATGCTCGAAACAACACTGGTATCTTAAGATTTACACGACCAGAGATGAACAAAGTCATGTTGCCCCAGACCTGAGCCACACGGCTGAGACGCCGACAAAGTGAAGGTGAAACAAGGATGCTGCTCCTTTAAGAAAACCCAGCTGCCCGAATCATAAGAAGCTAATAGGAGCCATGATGGGATATTAACTAGAAGTAATAAATGGAAAACCACAATTTGGGGACAAAGTACTCGAGTAGGAGAACATCTTTACGGTCCCTTCAGTGCTTTTCTCATCTTCTGACCAGCTGCCTCTTTACATTAATGGCCATTCGGTCATTGGTCCTCAGCTGTTCTTCTTATCAGCGATAATAATATTTCACGTGAGACAAAGGTGGAGTTTAAACAGCAAACGGACGCTTCCGCCTGTTCCGTGTCAGCCGGTCCAGTCCTCCTCTGAAACTGTTTTGAGCTAAATATTAAAATAATTCGAAAAAGGCAGCTTGACGGTGGGATCAGAACCGTCGACACAGAAGATCATTTTGCCGAATCTGTACGCCTTCCTGAGCGGGACGCCCTGCCAGCTTTACCCGTCGGGCTCATTTCCCTGCATGCTGTTTTCTGCGTTTTACACCTCCGTCCGGCTACGCGTACCGCGCCATCTGCTCCGCAGCTTCTCTCCTACAGCCCCAAATATTGTGATATTAGCGACACGCTATCACATTCAGCTCCAGCACACGCAACACCGTTCCATCCCTTCCAGACCCGCCAAACAACGCGTCCCGCCGTACGGATTCCACCAAATGATGTATGATCCACAGAGCATCCGACATCTGTTAATAATTCCGAGCGCTTTACCGACCGCAGTAGTAACCCTCCGCTGAAGCCGGGCTGGTGTGAACGCGCCCGTACGGCCAGCACGAAGCCCAGCGTTTCAACGCTCGACATTTTTCGACTCCTAGCAAGGAAAGCGTGAAAACCCACCGGCTCGGTTCTGCTTCCATTAGCAGAATGATTTATTCTGCCACACGACCTTTGCAGACACACACGCTTCATTAGGTCCCGTGCCGGAAAGCGGCTGCAAAACGCCGACGCGCAAAGTCGTCCTGCGAAATTATTGAAGCAATTACAACCGTTTCACCGAGAAATGGATTTTGGACCAGATCTCGTGCGTCGATACCTTTATTGATTATTATGGGGAAGGTATGAGTGCTTTAGCTGCAAGCGCATGTGGCCCATTATAAACCAGTTATGGTGACAGGTGAATGATATATTAACAGCCTTTCAATTTAAAAATGAATCAGGGGCATAATGGCTTCCAGGACGGAGGTCTGAGTAGCTGAAGAAGAACTTCAGCTTTCAGATGTAATGGTGCGATAGCGGCTTTGAGATGCTCCCCTCCCTTGAAAAAGGTCGGTCGACGGGCCTGTGTGTAAGACTCAGACGGAACAAAGGTTTCTGTCTGTTTTACAACACGGTTTTGTTTTTGCGATAAATATTTACAAGGCAAAGCCGTTCGACGTCTTAATGCCCGTTGCTATGGAGAGAAATCTGCTGGAGGTTTTCTCCGGCGTCGCTGCGATGTGTACGTACTTATTTGGTGTTTAAAGCCTTTTGATATTACAATAAACACTTTGATATTCCGCTTCAATGCCCCCCCGCCCCCGTGTAAGCATGTTCTGTCGTGATTTTAAAGGTTCTTTTAATATTTTATTATTGTCGGTGTGATCGGCGTTGGCTAATAGCGTCGACTTCCTTTCAAAGACTTAGTCTTTACTGGAGGACCGCGAGAAAATCTGCGTCACGCTGGAAGATAAAGCCGGACCGAAAATAATTAATTTTCTGAAGGAGAACGGTTTGGTCGTCTCGTGGCATCTGAGAAGTTTGGTCCTCACGTTTCGTTCCCCTTTCGGAGACTGGGTTTTTTTTTTTGTTTTTTTTTTTGAGATATTGTGTTTCATCCTTAAACAATAAGACGAGCGACGATGCGGGCTGGTTGCGAAATTTCCTTTTATAAGGGATGGAAGTCTGACACCTTAGAAAACCCATTTTACTACTTGACCCAAACAGGGAGTGTGCCGTGTTCGCTGTTCTCGCAAGAGCTTCTGGTTCCCTGGTTATTCTAACAAGCCCTGTCAGCTACATTCATCAGCCACATTCGGCAGCACCGAATTGAGAGCACAAAAAAAACCTAGACGGCCACATTTCCGTTTCTGTACAGGCCCGCGATTAGATTTAAACAAACAGAACGACTCGCTGCCCCACGCAACACGCCAACGTCCACCACTCGAAAATGGAAATAATTGTGTTTGACTGTATTTGCCACGTATGGCCTGGTCAAAAGGTATCCCACCTCTGACACCATCGAGCTAAATGTGGATTTTCATCTGATCATATCATGTTGGGCTGTTCCTTCGGGCTCTGATGGTTGCAGTGATCAAGTGGAACCCACGCCCTGCTGAACCTGAGCAGAAGACCACAGTCTTCAGAGCGTCCACTCCCCAGCCTGCACACATGCCAGATCTGATATGTCTAGAGGAGGACCTGCCTCTTAAAAGCCCTCTGCATTATGCAACATCTCAAAAAAGTGGGCAAAGCCATGGGCTCGAAGGGAAACCAGATCATCAGGCGGGGACAAATTCAGAGCAGGACTTGAGAAATCAAAGCTGAATCTCTGTTGCACTCGAGGGACCTGTTGGCTTTGGAGGAACACAGGAGTGACTCCACCCTTTGGGCTCCTGTGCCCTCCGCTTACGGATCATCTCGTGGCTTATTGCCCAGCGAAGATGCGACAGTCCCGACGTGTGAGGCCGTAAGGAGGCCAAAGCCAGAAGGACGCGAGATATTACACACAATCCAAAGTCTTTCCGACAGTCCGAAAGTCCCGAAAATAAGAACGTGGCGTGTAGGGAAATAAACACGGCTCACCATCTTGCTCTCACGCTCTCACCCACACGCACATATGCACACAATCCTGACTTGCTTGTTATAAAAACCAAGGTGGTAATGAAAGAAGAAACGTTCTACCTACTCAAAATTAATCGCAAAGCAATTTATAAACATTGGCATGTTCTGTCTCCCGCTGCCGCTGTTTATGTTCCAGTGCCCCGGACCGTACTGTCAGAGATACGAAGGTGTGGGCAGGAACCTACGTTCTTGGAAGGAGGAAGAAAAACTGGTGAAGCTCTGATTTTTTTTTTTCCCGGTTTTGCAGGTCTTATAAATAAGTGTTACAAAGACATTTTTATTCTCCAGGTCCACGTGTGAGGAGCGTATAGGTTTGTCGGTGTCCCTGTCCGTCAACCAGACGGCAAACACGCAGGATAAGTTTTTCCTGTCTTCACGGACACGTCACGAGAGAACATCTCAGAGACAAACAAATTTTTTAAAAATCACACACAAAAGGAGCCCTATATGAAGAAAGCGGAGAGACCGGAGGCTTTCCCGAGGACCCGATTCGTAGTCGTCTTACCCAGGGCCTGTTTTCAGTAAACGGTGAAAGAAAAATCCAAACCGCATCGACGCAAACGTGTACAACTCGGGATGTAAAGGTGGAGACTTTGTGAAGCAAGCAGACTATCTCCTCAGCCGCCATTGTCTTGCCCGCTAGATCTGTGGCCTGATCTGGTCTTAGATGTTCTGCCGCAGACGGTGACGCCGGTCCCAACACGGCAGCGATAAACAGCGAGCGACGATGCCAAAGCCATTCGAGAAAATTAATGCTTATGTAGTCGATTAAATATTGACACCTTCGGCTTCGCACGGAGAAATTGCCGTAAAACGCAGAAGACTGGGTCACGTTCATGAATATATATGAACGCATAGTCCACGTTTCATATATATATAGAGAATTCCTTTAGCACTAAGACTTTGAGCGGGGAAATTGGATAAGATAGACTATAATAATATTCTTATAATAGCTGAAGGCAACTTGCAAACTTCTGCGCGTTGGCTACTTTCACCAAAGACAAGAGAGGCTTTCTGAAGGACTTAGAAATACTCTGATCTCAGCAATACATGACGTGCAGCAAAATGAAGAGGGAGGGGAAAAATGTCTTTCCTGATCTGGGTATCAAAGCGCTCAGGTGCCCGAGGGCAGATCCGCAGTTCTTTATTTACCTGTCCTCTACCTTGTTTACCTGGTTCAACACCCGTATATGAAGGTAAGACGACCCCCTGCTTGCGAGCGTAACGTGGCATCGTCGTTCGTTTCAACGGGAACATTTTTTATGCCTTTCAGGGCCCACAAAGTCAAGTAACAGCAAAACCTTTGAAAATGGCGATAAGTAACAACATTTACAAAAAATAGACAATTCTTTAATAATAATAACAGATGCACTAGATCAAATAAGGACGAGATCACCGTGTCTAGACAGTGTGGAGTGTCATCGCCAGGTGTGAGTTTCCATTCATTCAGCTCACAGTCCACAGACGTGTGTCATCGCCAGGTGTGAGTTTCCATTCATTCAGCTCACAGTCCACAGACATGTGTTTCAGGTTATTTGGGCCCTCTAAAGTGGACAGAGATGTCTCTTCTTTACAGTGGAAACCACGACTTTTGGTTCATGCATTTCCTAATGTAACGTGTTATAGGGCGACAAACTGCAGGTTTCTCCTGGTCTTATATTGGGATTGTGCATCTTTTTTTTTTTAATATTAAGATTTCAGATGAAAATGAATTTCAGATGAATTCAGAAGATTCAGATGGTAAACTGGTCCGCTCACACGCTCTGTGTTAAAGTACCGCATCTACTGAGACGCCATTGCTGGAATAACCTTTAAAAAAAGTTTAGCAGATACCAGAACTCCAGAACTGCACAAGCACATGTGAGCTCGTGGAGTCGGTCTGAAGGCCACAGTGGTGCAGCTCTTATAAGGTTCTTTCCTATGTTTCCAACGCTGAGTCACCAATTGCTCACAATGTATTAATAGTTCTCCTCTAAGCTCTGGGCCTATTGTTACGCCGCCTGTGAGAAGGGGTTTTTGTAGAAACATCATGCTCAACACGATTCCAAGATGACATCATGCACTGGGCCGCAGCACGATCCAGAAACGGAGCTCATCTTTCTCTCTCTCTCCCTTCCCGAATGCACTTTAGTTCTCCGTCGAAATGCTTCGTAAACTTGGAGGAAAGTCGTAGAGGAAAGTCATGGGTTACACCGCAAGTGAGACCGAGCGGAGTAACTTAAATCCTGAAGAAATCGGCACGTATTATCCCCATTAGTTCTGTATCACTTTAACGCTCAGAGCATCTGAAGATCTCGTGCGCGTCGGCCTTTGTTCACCATCCTAGCTGCGCATGAGATGCACATTCTGTGAGATTCTGAAGGATTAACGTTTCTATTCGCATTAGATATTCTTTTCTCGCCCCTCCAAACCTTTTCACTGGAGAAATATGGAACATGCCTTGCAGGTACATTCCATAGCAGGACTTTGCCTTTTACAAGGAAACAAAAGAGGTGGAAAGGTGAGGATGAAATAAAAGCAGAACATGAATCATGTCTGGGAAGACATCCAGGACCAGTACAGAATTATCTTGCAGGGCCATAAGTCACCAGTGAAGCTCCCCCCAATGAGCAGGTGTCTTTTTTTAAAATCTGAAGTGCACAGGTAAGCATTAGTCCAACATCTCCAATATGTCTTAATCCTTCTTAGCTGAGCCACTTATTTGGCTCCCCAGCTGAGATTTCCACTCCTGTTGGCTGAAGGTGGACAGACTCAGGCGTTGGCATCGTGCACTGGAACGCTGCTTCGGTGGCTGCGAGACGATCTGTGCGGCGTCGGCGCCATCGCCCACCCAGCTGGGCCGAATGTAGGCAGAAACCCCCCCACCTCCACCCCCTGCTGCAGCTTTGAGCAGCCGGTCAGGAAGGACACGGAAACGCACACGACGACGGCACCGGCGGGAACCAAACGGATCCTCCAGAAAGCTTTCGGATGAATTTCTTTGGTCTTTCGTGAGGATCTGAGCTCAGGAGCAGGAAATAATGATTGATGCGAGAAGTAAAATACCTGCAGGTTCTTCTCTCATTGGCACGTCGGTGTGACTGTCAGTCCGGGTCAGCAAACTATTAAGAAAACTACTAGGCAGATGTTATGATTCCATAAGGGGTTTGGTGGGGTGGAACACAAACTGGAGCAAGTTATGGGAAAATGAAGTGACAGGACAAGAACGCGTACGGCTGAACGCCGGTATCCGAGCGTAACTGGTTCCTAGAAGAGGCTCGAGTGGCGAAAACTCGAACATCGAGAAGCGATTTGGATTATTTTTTATGAGCAAAGTTGTGATTAGTTCCGGGTTCAAGCAAGAAACCCCATTTCATTTCCCCAACACATCCGTAATGCTGCAAAATACCTGTTTCCTATTATGTTTCGTTCCTTATTGTAAGTAGCAGCGGCAACAAAAGTTTTAACAGTCAAACTGATACGAAAATGAAGAGATGAAAACAGTATGAAGAAGAAAAGCAATAAAATGAGCGACTGCGGTGGGAGTTACTGCGATGAGCTGTTACTGGGGGACTTACTGGCTGAGCAGACGTGAGCGAATGTGCAAACTGTGTTTGAATCCGGGCCACACGAGGCAGAGGCTGAGGACCAGGTGTGGGCGCAGTGCTGCCACCGAGCGTCACACTCGCACTCACGCCCGTCTTCCGCTGCTTGCCGGCTTTGTTCCGATCGAACTCGTCGTATTAATACCTACCTCTCTTTCTGCTAGGAGTTCGAAAACCGACAGTTTGAATGCTAGATGCATTTACCACCGAGGTTGTTGTACAAGTACAAACGTAACCCAGAGGTGCCAGTCAAATTTAAAAATCACCCCTAACTGACCTATTCGCCCACGCAACTTCAAATCTGAAAAACCGAAATCTCTTGGTTCTCCAGCGAACGTCCCGGGTTCAGAGGCGGTGGATGGGGGGGGGGGGGGGGTTNGGGGGGGGGGGGGGGGGGGGGGGGGGGGGGGGGGGGGGGGGGGGGGGGGGGGGGGGGGGGGGGGGGGGGGGGGGGGGGGGGTTCTCCCTGACTCACAGCAGGGGATTGGAAAATAAAGCGGACACACTGTCGGGGGTAACAGCGACTAAACGATAGTACAAAACATTTCCGATGTTTCTTCAATAAAGAGACACACGTTTCGAACAAACGGTAGCAAAGCGGCCGCGAGCCGACTTGCAGCGCAACTTAGTGCATCCCGGGTAATGAAATGTAGCTATGAGACTGACGATGTATTATAGTTACCGTGTTTTTCTGGGACAATCTGGTCGACGGGGGGCAGAAAAGAGCACCGGGGGATTATGGGAAGTCCTGTTACTGTGGACCCGTGACTATCAGCCAACTTCAAGATGTAATAACAACTTCAAAAGGGTGTTTATTGGCCAGGTGTTTCCATGTGGGTGATTCCAGGCCTGTTTGTGAGAATCTTCTGCTTTGGTCATATTTCCTCCTCACAAGAGTGAGGATTTATCAGCTCCGTTCCTCCATGGGCCAGTCGGCCACTCGGACACGAGGAGCGGCTGAAAATGCTGCACAGATAAACCCTTCGCTTCCCCTGCAACGGGAACTCGGACCGAGGAGGATCAATATATACTATTACACCACAGATGCCTTTAGGGAAAACAGACGTGGCAGTTTTACGTGACTGAACGTAAACGGATGATTCGACGGCTGATATTTCTCAAACGGAAACGCGCTCGTGTCGGCTAACCGATGTCGGCGTTACAGCGGGAACTCGCGGCGTTTTCAATTGCGAGTTCCAGATGCGGACAATACGGCGAACGGAACGCAAACAAAGCGCTTTAAGGTAAAAACCGGAATGTTCAGAAGTTCGTCTAAGTTCCCGTTGAATCTGTTCTTAACACGTGTTTCAAAGACGAGCTTCAAAAAGGGAAAAGAGGTGACGGGGCTGGAGTGTCAAATAGACATGTTTCATATTTCAAAAGGAGAACTACGAGGTGAAATGTGGCAGCGAGGGAAATAAAGGGAAAAACAACTCACTGTATGACGTTCCAGATATAATGACGGTAATAATAATCCGTGTTTTCATCTGCATGTAAAGCTGACCGGTGCTCTGTTTTTGTCAGCTGAGCCTCACCCCTCCGCAGAAGACCTCCCGACATTCTGGTCTCTGCCCCCTGTATATCCTTCTGAGCTCGAGGGGGGGTATGTTTTTAAGCAAATGAGCAGCAGAGAGGGACCAGGGAGCTTGCAAAGGTCTCGCCGCGTCAAATAATGAAAGCGTTGGGGGAGCGTTCGGGGGTCCGGCGCCCTGTTTCAAAACTCCAGGAGATAATTAGCCTAATCTTCCCTCCATTTTATTCTGGCACAAAACAGCGCTTGACATTTCACCCGCTACTGTCACGCAAATGCCCATCGCTAGAGAAATAACACGCTAGTGAGGCTTGACAGGCTGTCTGTCGGCAGGAAAAAAATAACTTATCCAGATGAATAAATCCAGAAACCTCGGCGACTAGAGAGCCATCGGGACACACTGCTAGTGACTAGAAAGGGTTAAAGGGCTATTTGACCTGTGAACTGACTGAGATTTATTCCAGTCGCCTTGTTTGATGTTGCTGCCGAGGTTCGGGCCCACCTATCAGCAGGGGCCTGATCCGGCAACCACGAAGAAGTGTCCTTAGTTACTGTCATGTTGAAGGTTTTGGGATATATTTCTAGCACTAGTAGGAAGTTGTCCAACCCCCTCCTACATACGTGCAATTATTTGCATTAATCCAATGTTCTCAAAATGGCGTTTTAGGACTCGCTGTTACAGTATGAGGAGAAACAGTGGAAAAACCGTTGTGCTCTACAGTGGACAACAAAACAAACGCCTGCTTTTCAGGGTCCTGCAGAAAGGTCAGATGTTTCAATCTTCCCATCCTTTGCTCTTCAGCCCAGTGGTCAAAGCGACGGCCGGAGCTGGACGGACACAGGTCCGAATGTCTCGGCCGCGATTCTGGACGTTCGTCGCTCCGAACGTCAAAACTGAAACTGAACCTTCGTGTCTCATTGGCTGCGCTAACTTGCATTCGTACCTTTTTACCTAAATACACGAAAAGAAGCCTTTTAAATGAGCTCAGACTCTGCCCCTCCATCGGGGACCACGCTGTGCTTTAGAGTAACACTCCGCCCCCCTCCATCGGCGGAGGCGCCAGTGTAAACTGTCACAGCTAATATTTTAATCTGGCGAACGGGACAGTGAGCAACAGTTCCTTCTGCTCCGACATGCCAGGCAAAAACGTCTTACTGCGGTCGCTGATGAAAGAGGTGACTTAATAAAGTGCGCTTGAGAGGAGGAGGAGGAGGAGAAGGCAGAGAAGGAAGACCCCCCCCGACAAAAATGCAGCGAGTGTGACAGCATGACAAGCCCGTCGGCGGAGGCTCAGCGTAGCGGATGGGTATTAACCGTCATCAGCGGCAATTCAAGGCCCACTCACATCCACCGGTGGAATCATCTGCTCCCACCTGTCGCTTGAAACAAAACACCCCGTCAAAGCAAACAACCCCCCCCACCCGCATCGTAAGGGAGCCCCCCGGAGAGGGTGCTCGTGGGACGAGGACGAGCCGCATCTCGCCAGCCTTCTTTGACCTTGTTTGAAGGACAAGACGGCGGTGCTCTGCAGCGAGGATCTCTCACAGACACCTGGAGAAACAGAAAAGCTGCCGACCCAGCAACGCGCAGCACGTCTTCTCTGGCAGACGACGCCCGGTTTTGACAAGTACGGCGACAGCAGCCCCTCGGACGCGCCCTGCCGTAAAACCAACACGCTTCGGAGGAGCTTCTCCTGGGCCTCTTCCTCCAAAACTCAACTCGTGACGACCGAATCCGTGCTTCGTATTACAAAGAGTTTCACCCCGGTGGGATTCTGGGTGGTTCGCTAAGCACCTCTGAATATACAGTAGAAAATAACATTTGTCGGCCTCCATTTTTTTCCCAAAATTCCCCTGGTTGCTTGGATAACCTCCGCCCCGTTCAGGGTGTACTTTCATGGCCTGGTGTCTGGCAATTCCAGGACAGGCTTTGGATCTCCAAGCTCCTGACCAGGGCGAGCGGTTAACAACGCTGGAAGGACAGACGGACGGATGAATTTCTCTTGTTTACGAGAACACGTTTTTCCCCACCGCGATGCGCTCCGATGTGTCGCCGTGCAAAATTAATCAACACGCTGTCAAATATGTTCAAAAAAAACAGTAACACGGCGCTTTTACATTCACGCCTACAAAACATAATGGATTTTTAATAATAAAGTAAATGTAGTGTGAAAACCAAATATAATATGCAAAAAACAATCCATTTGTAGCTTTTAAACTAGAGGCATTTCTGCGCTCGTGATCCGGGTTTCTTCACCTGCCTTTACTTTGCTGCACCTACGAGGAGGCTGAGCTCATCCCCGCCACCCTTCGGCCCACGTCCACGGAAACAGTGTTTCAAAAAAACAAACAAAAAAAACAGCTTTCGTACCGCAAGAGAAGCAGGAGACGACAGATACGAACCTTTGAATGATCTTGTTCTTAAGATCTTCAAATTAGCCCGACGGCTTTTTCTTTTGGTTAATATGCTCATATTAATAGATTTTTTTTAGTGTTTTCATGTAAATGGAAGCTGTTCGTTCCACCACTTCTTGCACGTACTTGTCACACATTCCCAGCTTTACATGATCCTGCTCTGCACTTATGGGGGCTTTAAATGGCTTCTTGCATATTTTATCTTACTGCTGCACTGATTTACATTATCGCTGTTATTTTCATGTATCTGACACACGTCAAAGTGGTTCACAAAGTTGTATTGGTGCCCCGAGATTTTTGAAACGGACCTTTCTAAACCTTAGTATAAAAAACAGGAGGCACCGGCGAAGGTGGGGAATCGAACCCAGTTCACCTGTACGGGAGACAACACTAACCGTCACCCCACTTAAAAGCACAGTATCGACGTCCATCTTGCAGGAAACGCTTTGAACATCTCCTAAACTTAATAAACTGATGCTCTTACACCGAAACCCAAAACACAGAAGTGAGAACAACACGGCGGAGATTTTTCCTACTTGCCAACAACACGACTAATATTCCGTCATCTGTCACCGTGAGAAGCTCCCGAAAACACCAAGTCCCCTTCGACACCAAACGTTTGGCCTGGTAATTCTCCCTTTGAAATGCCCGACATGTCTATTTGAGCCAGTTAGCTGTTCTTGTTGTGCCACCGAATGCCACTCACTGTGGATTGTCACGGTTGAAAATAGCGGAGGATAATCCCCTTTGTTACCGTCTATTTATTTTTATAGAGCTGAGCGTGGTTTTGCAGACACCGAGTCGGTGAGATGAGGAACGGAGCAGCACAGGGCTTTGCGCTTCTGGAATAGGAATAGGTTCCCAGGCCAGTATTTTTGAAGAAGAACTGTGGGTGGGGGGTGGGGGGTGGGCCATTCTCCTACATTCCCTTCTCTTCATTAAGATAAGAAACTGACGGTCGGGGGGGTGAGGATTACAGAAAGCCGCCAGACTTGTGGGCACAACGTCTCTGCTTATATAGACCTCACACTTTACCGTTCTGCACGAAAGCTTTTACATTCACCGCTTTTCCCCTATTTAAACTTCAGTGGATCATCTCCTTGCCGTTTGCCTTTCTGCGATTTGAACCTGTATCCAGCGGGTCGAGATTTTGCCACAACTCCTACATCTGAGTCAGCATTCTAGTTTCTGCCACGATCGCACATTTCTGAAAGATTAACTAGTCCTCGGCAAACCCGTTTATGTGAGGACTCGCACTGTGGTGGAGTCAGATGTCACGAACTGCCTAGGTGTTCGCGTGTGTGCTTCTACGGCACCGACACACACTCACCCCCTCGGGGCGGTTTAGAGTCATCAGTCGATCTGAAGCACATTTCTGGATGGTTTTGCCGTGTGAGGGAGTCGGATATGAACCCGCATCCAAATGAGGCGTCCAGGAACCGTGACGCGACGCCTCCTGCACCACCAGGCCGCTTCTGCCATCTGTACAGCAGGAAAATGCCAGACTTGTTATTGGTACATAGCAGCTAACCTACGAGCGCTGCTGAACCCACAGCTCCCGAGAATCCACATGGGCTAAACATCCCTGCGATGGGCTTAAAAAGGGATGGTTCATGGCAAGAACACAACCCTAAATTTTCTGAGGTTCTCCTTGGGAAGGAAACTCGAGGGCATGAAACCGATTTAGAGTTTAGAAATGCTGCAGGCTTCATGAGACTGAGAAGCTGTCGATGCCGCAAGACTTTAGACCACACGTGGAGGCGTGAAAGAAAACATCTTGAGAATCCAGGTTTCCAAATTCCCGGAGATGTGTTTTTAGAAGTCGTCGCAAACCCAGGTTGCTAAACCTGTATTAGATCTGTAGTCTTATTCGCAGCGCCTAACATGTGTAACGTTTTTTGACGCACTTGTCTCCCCCACCCATATTCCTCATTCCTCCTCGACCACTTTCATTTCTTTTCATAAATGGGGAGTGTAATGGAGAACACGGCAAGCTGTGAAATCTTCCCTCCACTCTTTACTCATAGGACCCCATCCTGGGTTCCTTGCAGAGGGGCAGGAGAACAAAGAGTCTTGGGAAGTGAGTTGACAGTTCAAACAACGCCGGCTGTCACAGCACGTCCGTCAAGCCCCTAGGCGGACAGAGGTAGGGCGGGAAAGAGGGAATCTGCCCGTGTCGTACAGCATTTTGTTGCCAAAACTTCATTTTCTGCCTGCGTCAAACAAAAAGGCAAGTCATTTTTTTCCTGCCAATGTCAAGCTACTTTTTTTGTTACACCTGCTGGTATCAATTTTGTTCTCCATTATACCTCACCTCTGCCAGCATCCGGACCAGCTTTTAACTCAACGGCCCCCACAGCAGTTTTGCCTTTTCTGTCAGTTCCACCCTGGGTGGACGCTGGAGATTTGTTTATTCGCGGCGCTTGAGGTCCACAGAGAATTTCAAAGTCAAAAATGAAGCAATTGCTGCATCCAAAGTCAGACCATTTTCCTTAAAGTCGGGGAATAGTTCAAAAATGAAACGGCTCAAGTGTAATGGAAAACATGTTCTGTTGAGCAGGCAACCCTAACCCTAACCTTAACCCCTAACCTGACCCGAAGCTTAACCCTGACCCCTCACCGAACCCAAACCCTAACCCCTCACCTAAACCTAACCTTGACCCCTAACCTAACCCTAACCCTAACCCTAACCCTAAGTTCAAAAATGAAACGGCTCAAGTGTAATGGAAAACATGTTATGTTGAGCAGGCAACCCTAACCCTAACCTTAACCCCTAACCTAAGCCGAACCTTAACCCTGACCCCTCACCGAACCCAAACCCTAACCCCTCACCAAAACCTAACCTTAACCCCTAACCTAGCCCTAACCCTAAACCTAACCCTAACCTTAACCCTAACCCTAACCCCAACCCCAAGAGTTTAACCTGTTCCACGCATGATACACGAGAAACAAGAGCATCTAAAATGTAATTCTTTTTTTTTAAATAATGCCTTCTAAAACCTCTTCTTATATTCCCTCTCTAACACTTGTGATATATAACTTTGAAATGTACTGCGCAGGTTTTCTTGAGCATCCCCATCCACGCGCTGCTTTTCGCGATTACATCGAGAGAAATAAAATGCTGGAATTAAAAGGAAACCCAAACCAGCACAGACGTTCTTTAAAGGGACATCATTTATTCAAGATGGAGAAATTCGCCGCAGCCGCGATGAGTCAAAGCAAAAAAAAAAGCCTTAACCCTAAGTTCATTGTAAACAGCAAATCCGTGTAAATCAGTTCAGTGACTATTTATCTGTCTCGCCCTTATTTATTAGTACAGGTTTCCACAGTGAGGGGGTGGGAATAGCTGGACTTGGGAATGTTCCTGATTTACCCTTTAAAAAGTACCTGCATGTATATATATATATATATATATTCCATTTCACCATTACAATCCTTTCATACGTACAGATCCGAAAGATAACCTTTACGCTCCTGATTTTTCTTGTAAATATGTGTAACGATATGGAGCTTTCACATCGCAGCCCCTCTGGTAATAGTTTCATCTTGTTCTGGTCTTGCTTCATCACTTTCCAATACCAAGACGGCATTCGGTGCGCGATACCTGCCACCAGTCAACCATGAAAAAGGCTATAGGAAGGAGCCTCTTTCGATTATCCTGTTAAGAAGGAATGATTGTCCACGGAAAACAGCAATTCAGTTTCAAACCGGCGAAGTCAAACGGCAAATTACAGAAACAGCGCTTTGTGACATCTTGATACCGCAGCCGGGAAGAGAATACAGCCATTAATCTTGTCAGAGAACTTAGAAACACTGAGCAAACAAGACCCACTGAAAGTGCGAGAACTTCACAAAGGCCGCGGGATCTCGGGCTGGCGCCGCGTGCAGCTGCTCCGGGACCGGATCACCTTGCTGGAAGGGTATAAATTGTGCGTAAATACGCAGGGAGAATGTTAAGAAGCTTCACAGGCTTCCAGAGGTGAACTTCATCAGAAGGCTAGAAAAGGCGGGAAGAAGTTAACCGCGGTTGTGCTTTTCTCGTCAGGTGGGCCTAACGGCGGACCAGCAGATCCCGGCTCAGCTTCTCCCAACACCGAGTTGCGTCTGGTTTGCCGCAGGATGACCGACCGAGACAAAGCCGTCAGGGAGAGTTACACGGCATCGCGTCTCGGATCCATCTCACCCGGCCGGTCGTCCGACTGCTGACAGAAAGGCGTCCGGCGTGGCATCGGCATTAGGAAGCCTGCCTTACAGCCTCGTTTCGGTATTTTTAATAAATTTCCAAGCCTACCGATACCTCGCAGTCAGAACGAGTGCGTCGCTGTCAAACGAAGGACCGAGGGGTTCCCGCAGCAGAAAGGTCGGAGTGCTTACAGGCAGTCATGGCTGCACCGGAAGCACGAACCTCATGGCTGCTTGGGAATATCGGAGCAGCACTCGTGACATTCAGTTTAATATTTACTTCTGCACTTTTGCACCCCACGAGAGGCCCTCGTGCCCGTCTCCTCCTGCACACCACGAGTAGTTTCTGGTAGAGCTCTACAGGTGGCACTTTTCCACCATCTCACACGCTCACGTTCGCGATCATACAACCTTCTGCAGGACCACCGTTTCACCGCGGCGCGATGCGAATTAGCATTTTTATCCCGACTATTATTTAGAGAAGTGGCTGGTAAACAACAGATGAAAGGGGTGGTTCATTTCTCAATGGGCCCTCATGACCGAACGCAGCAGAATAAGCAAATGCAGCACCTGTGTGGTTCATACCGTACAAAAGACCTCGTCGTATTCCTTACAGGGAACAAACACGAACCGCACTCTTTTCCCGTGACGTTTTACCCGCTTCGCACCTTGCGGCAAATTCCATCTTTTAAAGGCAATACTTTCATATTTCCGTTTAGCCAGTTTTTATACATAGATCTGATGTTTTTACAGAAAGTACATTAAACAATGTTCCATTAACTTCAGCTGGGCTGAGCAGGATTTATAGAGTAGCTATAAAAAAAAATCCCAGCAATGATTACAGATATTTTAATACATTTTGCTGGAAAATGTCTGTCAGCTGACCATTTCTCCTGTGTCCCTCTTTTCCGCACACCAAAGCGCTCATTTTTAATTCATGACTGTGTGTTATAGCTCAACGGTGATATCTGAGGGCAACTCCTGATAGCAGCACTGCGCTGAGCAGGAACGTCGTGCAGTTTTTTCACCCCGTCTCAGAGGTGACGCTTTTCAACTTATTTGGTCAAGGCTGTTTCCTCCCTGCAAAAGAAAGCACTTTATTGACCTGAGGATTCAGTAAAAACAAATAGATAGATAGATAGATAGATGGACAGACAGACAGATGGATGGATGGGCAGATAGATAGATAGATAGATAGATCGATAGATAGAC